>JAULLF010398676.1:0-11027 GCA_035668175.1 Sarracenia flava
CCCCCCCCCCCCCCCCCCCCCCCACCCAAAAGATTTCATCCCTGAAATCCAACATAACTCAAGAAATGGAAAGGTGTAGATACTTCGAATGAACTTCTGTGCCCCATTCCCAAGTGGCCTTCTCGATGTCATGGTGATGTCAAATGACTTTAACAAGGGGAATGGTCTTACCCCAGAAAACTTGCTCCCTCAAGTCACGAATTCTCATTGGTCTCTCTTCATGCGCGATGTCATCATCTACCTCTAACTCCTTGTAATTCAGAGTGTGTGAAGGATTGAGATGGAACTGGTGCAACATAGATACATGGAACGCATTATACGCGGATGTAGCTATGGTAGCAAAGCTATACTGTAGGCTACCTTTCCAATCCTCTCAATGATCATAAAAGGACCGATGAAATGGGTAGACAACTTGCCTCTCTTTCCAAACCTCATTAAACCCTTTCGCCGTAAAAATTTCAAGAACATGTGTTTTCCAACTTCAAAATTCAATAGTTGCCTCCTTCTCTCCCCATAGTTGTTCTGACGATTTTGTGCCATGATCAAACGCTCTCGAATAGCAACGATAATTTCTATTGTCTCGCGCACAAAATCTGGTCCTACAACAACTTTCTCTCCTACTTCGGCCCAACACATAGGTGACCTACAAGGTCAAGCATACAATGCATCAAATGGTGTCAACTCTATTTTGGACTAATAACTATTGTTGTAGGGAAACATAGCTAACGATGATTGGTTCTCCCAAGAACCTTGAAAGTCTAAAACACATGCTGTCAACATGTCCTCAAGAATCTGAATAGTATGCTTGTATTGTCCATCGGTCTTGGGGTAGAAAGAGGTTATGAAACGTAAGTCTATCCCCAAAGACGACTATAAGATCTTCCAGAAGTGAGACGTGAAATGTGGATCACGATTTGGGATGAGAAAAACGGGCACTCCATGAAGTTTGACAATCTCACTCACGTATGATCGATGAAGTTAGTCAAAGGAGTTCGTCAAACGCATAGGAAGGAAATGACCGGACTTAGTTGAAGGATCGACCACAAACCAAATCGTATTATGCCCCTTAGGTGATCTCGAAAGCCTAATGATGAAGTCCATAGTGATGTGCTCCTAATTCCACTCGGATACGGGCAATGGCTACAATAACCTTGTGGATCTCTGATGTTCTACCTTAACTTACTAACAAGTAAGGCATCAAGCAATGAATAAAGCAACATCCTTATTCATGCTGCTCCACCAAGACTAGCGATGTAAGTCATGATACATCTTTGTGCCTCTTGGGTGCCACCGCAAAATGAGACTAATGAAACTCACGAAGGACATCTGCACAACATACCATCGGTACAAAGATCCTCCCCGCAAAAGCATAAACTATAATCGTAATGCATAGCCAACTCTTTAGTGCTATCACCACTCTCTACGCGCTCACGCATCATCTATGCCACTAAGTTCGTTTTTGTGCTACGACAACACGATTGATAAGGGTGGGATGGGAAGCCATCAAAAATAATTGAGCATAGTCTCTCTTGTCATCCAACTGCATGTCAAAACTTCTCACCTCCTCTAGCATCTCCCACTCTCAGATGGCTACATGAGTAAAAGAACTTAAAGACTTTTGGCTGAAGGCATCGACCACGACATTTGCTTTGCGCGGATGGTATTGCAAATCAAAGTCATTGTCTCCTAAGAACTTTATCCATCTCCTCTAGTGTAAATTCAAATCCTTATGCGAGAAGATGTACTTCAAGCTTTTATGATCTAAAAGTACTTCAAAATGTTCTCCATAACTAATGTCTCAAAGTCTTCAATGTAAAGACTACCACCACAAACTCTCGGTCATGAGTAGGATAGCTCTTGTCATGGAGCTTCTATTGCCTCAACCCATATGCCACCACTTTACCTCGCTTGCATCAAAACACAACCAAGACCCTTGTGTGATGTGTCACAATATACGACATACCAATTCCTTTCTCCAGTATAATCAAGATAGGTGCTTCTATCAATCATTCCGTCAAGGTTTGAAATGCATGCTCACAAATCGTCATTCGATACAAATTTCATGTCTTTCCTCATCAAACGTGTCATAGGTGCTATAAGTCTAGAAAAATCCTCTATGAATCAATGATAATACCAGGCTAACCCTAAGAAACTACGAATCTCGAAAATATTCTTTGGTCTCTCCCAATTCATCACAGCTTCGATCTTAAAATAATCCACAGATACTCTCCCACTCGATACAACGTGCCCCAAAAACTTTAGCTTCGATAATCAAAACTCACACTTATTGAATTTGGCAAAAAGACGGTGATCTTGTAATAATTGCATGGCAACTTATAGGTGATTCTCATATGCCTCCTCTGATAGTGAATGAAGAAGAATATCATCCACGAACATGCGCAAGGCAAGAAACACAGAACGAGAGAGAGGGCGAGGGAGAAGAGACAGAGAAGAAGGAGAGAGGACCATCGGCCACCACCACCTACCACCACCGACCACCGTCGCGCCATCACCGACGCCTGTCGCCACTGGTACCGGCGAGAGAAACAGAAAACAGGGGCGGAAAGAGAGGAGAAGTCGTGCACGATAGCCGCGAGCTTTGCTGGCGATTTTTGCTCCGATTCGGCTCGATTTCTTCGAATTGCTTCGTTAAAGGTAACACACTAGATCTTTGGAGCACTTCTAGTAATTTTTTTTGGATCATTGTTGAAGTTTCGTGGTCGATTGAGATTTGGGCTTGCCGAATCTCACGGGACCTATTTTTGAGTTTTGTGATTTTTATCTTATTTTTAGCAATTGAATCATGAAATTGGACCTTTATATGATTATCTAGGCTTTCTAGAAACGTTGTTGTGGAATCGATTCCAATTTTGGAACAATTAGGGTTTCAGATTGATTTTTGGGGCTAATTTGGGAATTTTGGTCCTATGGGGATTATTTCGTGAAATCAACTCCAATTTTGTGATATTGGTATAGAATATAGCTTATGGTTAAAATTTGATAATTTTTGGATAACCGGATTTTATCCTTGTTAATTAAATCGCAAGTTGGTAATTTGATTTTTGAGAGTGGATGTTATTTTGGAGCTTGTCCGGAATGGTTATGGATTCGATTCGATTTCTTGGTATTGTCACGGTTGCGAGGTAGGTTTCTAGACTCATTAAACCTATTTATTGATATGGATTGAATATTTTTCTCCAAAATCTTACTTTGGGATCTATGACCACCGCCGAACCCGGACGTGAGTTTAGTTTTGGTTTTGAATGATAGATATCTGTACTATGTGTAACGTGAGACTGCAAATATTTGATCCCAATAATTTGATGTTGATTATCCTGTTCATGAGATTTATTATAAACTTGAAAATGTGACACTTGTGGACAATGTGATCTTATAAATGGTGAAGGTTTGAAGTGATCGAGAGAATTCATGACATAAACCCCATTTGTTGAGTTTAATACTAATAAGGGGAGTTAGGGCGTACGCAAACCTAACTAAATCAAAACATGCTTAAGGTACGTTTAAGCTTAGTTGAAGTACTTAAAGATGCTTAAGCTAACATGTATTAGCTTTTATCTTGACAAGTTGATTATGTGATTTATGTAAGTTTGAGCTATCTTAGAGCCTTAATCTATAATAACCTGTTCACGTGGTATTGGATTTCGGTTGAGGTATTTGAAGATGTGTAGGCTCCCTTAAAAATAGCCTTAGTTTTCGATGACTGGACCTAGTGATTGGTTGATGGGTTATGTGTTGATTATTGCATACTCGTGCATTAGATGCATTCATATCATGACATGAATGCATGTGAATGAGAAGTGATGTTGGTGAAGTGAATGTTTTTGGTAGACGGGTCGGTCTTGCCCTCAGACCTACGGGTCTGTAAAAGAGTTGCATTACTTAGTAGACTGGTCGGCTTTGCCCTCAGACCCTCGGGTCTGTAAAAGAGCTGCATCGCTTGTGAAGTGTTGCATTGGATTTGTAGAGAGGCCAACCATGCCTTCAAACCTCTGGGTTTGTAAAAGTGCTGCATTGGATTTGTAGGGAGGCCAGCCATGCCTTAAAACCTCCGGGTTTGTAAAAGTACTGCATTGGACTTGTAGAGAGGCCAACACACTACTACAATAACTGTTAAAGGTCTCGCTTTAAAAAATAAAAAGGTCACGGTTTTTGAAAAACCGTGACTAAAAAATTTTTAAAATTTTTTTTGTCTCGATTTATCACTTACCCGACACAATTATGTATTTTTAGTCCCGGGTCGGACGAAACCGAAACTAAAAATATAATACTTTACATCGCTTATAATAAAATCGTGATATTTAATCGATTTTTTTAATAACCCGTGCATCCGCCCAATTACCCGACCCGCGCCCGATTGCCGACCCGCGTACGTAACAAATCAGAAACCCTACTACTCGAACCCTCCTTCTCCTCTTCGGAATCGATTTCTTCTTCTCTATGGAATCGATTTCTTCATCTTTAGACTTCTTATTCAGCAGATTTCGGAACAAATTTTAGTCGATTTCTTCTTCGTCTTTAATGGATTTGTTATTCAGTTGATCGAAAACGCCCTCCACATTTTTTTCCCAAAATAACAGTGAAAAAGCGATTGAAGGTTTCTGGTTTGGCGATTGAAGCCTTCCGGTTCTAATTTAAGGATTAGGGTTCCGATTGAAGGCTTCGGGGTATCGAATCGGAAACAGAGGAGTAGACCAGATCTTTTGTACGTTGCACGCCGCCTCCACTCCATCACCACTTCTGCATCGTGCCTCAAGGTAGATAATTTCATTATCTCTCTCCCCCCCTCCCTCTCTCTCGCTCTCTCTCTTTTTCTTTCTTGCATTCTCGCACAATCGGCCAGTCGTGTGTTCGGTATTTGCAGTTATAGGTCCTGTGTGATTGGTTTCGTAGACTAGGTGTTTGATGTATTGCCTTTGAGAACACAAAACCATATAGATGCTGTAAGATCCATGTTGCCCGATAGATGCTGTAAGATCCATGTTGCCAAGTCATACAACCCAAATTCTTAAATCTTACAATTTGGGTCAGTTCTGAAAGATAATAGTCCAGACGATTAATTCCACCCCTATTGCTAATAGTTTAAAAAATAGACGTTGAATTTTTAAATTTTAGATTTGTAATTAATTCTAATAAATTTTTGTATGAATCATTATAACCAATCAAGATCTGGTGCAGACCATATAATCTTTGTAGAACTCATCCCAAATTAATAATAACAGTTACACTTAGTGACCACCAATTAGAACGGGTTCAAGTAGCTGCGTTAAACGTAAGGATTGCCATTAGCATCCCAATTAGAACGGGTTCAAGTCACAAAAATCATCTCTGAATGAACTATTAAATTAACAGAGTAAAACTACGAATTAAAACAAAGTGAAGAATCTACCAATCCTGGTCAGGAAACTTTTGCACTTAGATGTTCCATGAACTTAGGATCATTGGCCATAACAAGATAATTATCGGTCAAATTGTGTAGTGTAATATTCTATTAGAATCGCATTCAATATATATATCCTTTGTTCCAATTGATGTTAACGTCAAACCTAGCCAAGTTTAAGTACATTAAGATCCTGTTTGGGATCTCTATTTTAGTTTCGTTGTCTCGCACAGCTTTCAATTCACATAAAAAAAAGCCAAAAAAAGGTTGATTTTTTTTTTATTTAAGAACCAAACTTCGGCTTGGGTTTCATCAGTGATATAGAATTTATTAATTCTTATATTTTATTCAGATTTCTTATAATATTTTATTTCATAATATTATTTAGTAGTACCATATTAAGGAGCATAGTTATTTAGAGTTTAGAGGGAAGATGTGGTGACTTTCAGTGACATCTTCTCTAGAAACCAAGTAGAAAGAGCATATAGAATGGATCTGGCATGCTCACTACCAAATTGAAAGCATTGATTGCGTAGTTATTCTAGTAGTTTGCATAACTACTGGAATTGTCTAAGTCATGATCTTTGTTGGCCTCAGTACCTACGAGTAGTATACAAAATGTCTTGGCCTTATTTGAAACACGAGGAATCTTTATAGACAGAATGTATGGATGAAAACTGAATTGAATTACATAAGATTGGGAGTAATACAGATGAAATTGTTTATTTAGTAGTTCTAAAATATAAACGTATTATGTTGTGACTAGACCTATTTCAAGCAGTTTGAATTGTGAAACTTACTTTTATTATCTACTTATAGTATCCTATTCTTTTGTTGCATTATCAGAAGAAATATTCATCTTTTGCAGATTTTTGAAGGCAAGGAAGTTTGACCTTGATAAGACGATCAATATGTGGGCAGAAATGCTAAACTTTGGAGTAGAATCTATTATACAAGTGATAACTTCAGTCATGACATTATTTTCACTTTACTAAAAGCACTTCATTCAGTGCATGAGACTGTATTTCAGTCTGGATGAGGAAGTTGGAGAGGCAAATGAGGAATGAATTCTTGCTTGGGTAACCTACTTGTTTCTCAAGAAGAGATGGGAATTTATGTATCCAATCTCTATGTGCTGCATGCAGCAATTGTGAATCTAAGGTTCCTGCTGCATAAATCTTGAATAAAAATGGGGTCTCATGAATGCTACTCTGGTTTCAGATAAACACACATTTGAAAACGTTGCTGCATTGTCTAATTGCATTTTAAAAGGGTAGGCCTTGGCGCAATGCTAATATTGCTCCATTGTGAACTGGGCATCATGGGTTCAAATCACGTAAACATCCTCTTCCTGTGAGGCGCCCGAGGGGGTAAACTGTTTAAAATGGCATGTCAATACATAAGAAACCCACATTTTAAATCATGGATAATTGCTTGTTGTTGAACCATCTCCTTAACAAGAACATTGCGAACATTCCTGTTTGATCCTCAACATGTTGAGGTAACTCTGTGCTGGCAGTGCCCTGGAAATTTAATTTTGAAATGTCTGGGAGGAAATACATTTTCTAAACCAGGGTAAGAGTTACAAACAAATTCCAAAAACTACGTACTGACAAGAACACATGGTAACATGATTGCGTTTATGTCATTTCATATTGACTATTTCTTTTTGAATCATAAATGAAGTGTCGCATTTGTTCTGTCTTGGTTGAGCTGCACACTGAAGCAGCTCTGCTGCATCCGAAGCTCAATTTTATCAACATGGAAATAAAATTGCAGCCTAAGAATTAGCTGTGGTTGGAATTTAATTTATTGCTGTTATTTTCAAGGTTTAGGGTGATATAGTCAGGACTTCTTATACTTAGGAATGTTTCATTGTCTTTATTTGTAGGGAATAGTTATTTGTATATTCCATGTTGTAAGAGGGATATTTTATTGAATGAAGTTATGGAGGGGTTTATATGGATGACAAAATTAGTGGTTTAGATCATTCTTTTTTGGATAAGCTGTTGTGTTTTATTGCTTCTGATTTTTGTTTGGTGACTACTGCCATATTGGAATGCCTTGAGCCCCCTTGGTACAATATTACCCGCTTTGGCCTGCATTAGCAGCAGTATGCATGAAAATGTGGCACTGAATTTTCACAGATTATAAACTTCGTAATCACATTCACCTCACCTCTTATGTCTTGACACAATGGACCCTAGGGTCCCCATTCCCGCTTACCTATCCAAAATAAATAAATAAATAGAAATCTGTCTTGATACAATTCTCTCAGAAGTCCTAGCTCTTGAATCTGAATCACTACAATTCTCCCTGCCTAAAGGGCCACGTGTCTCCATGTAGGATATGCTCAAGCATGCCAAGCTTCTCAAGCTTGCTATGTATAACCTACTCAAGCTTGCCATCATATGAGTCTGTTCAAACTCGTTCCCAGATTGCCAAAGCACTTTCAATGGGACCCATGACCTTTCTAAGCACCTCTTCCTATGGGACCCATTCTGCGTCTCTGCTTGGTGCAAGCTTTGATACCTTTTTAACATTATGGCCCTGCATAGTGCAATATTGTCCATTTTGTCCTGCACTTGCACGACTTTAAAACACATTGTACTATCTAAGTCCAAAACTCTCACTCATTTGGGACATGAACTTTCACTCACCAAGGGATTTGGAATAGATTCATGGACTTGGAGTTGGTGTCTATATTGCCATCATCGTTATTGGCTTCATGTGGCGTACCTGAATACAGCAATCAACTGACAGCCTTTTTTTGGGAGCATGACTATCTTCATCCATATTGTCAATTGAAAATAGAACTCTATTCTGGCATGCTTCTATCTCATGGATTGCCTAATGAATGGTAACTTGGGAAAGAACTGTAAGACAAATAAAGTTCTACTTGAAGGTTACATCTACAATTTTACTGATGACCTTACCTGTGATTCTCTGGTTCTTATATCATCTTCATTTGAAAAATCCCTTTAAAGCTTCATTAAACTAGCTATGTTCGAAAGACATATCCTCATTTATATCTTTCATCTATATGTAATTTCAACTGCTTTGTTAAGCACCATTTTTTTTTTCTTTTAGGTTAAATTGGAATTGCTTCTAAAACTGTCAACTTTGTAGGGATATGAGGAGGTCTAGCATTTGACCTTGCATGGCCAAAATTTTTTGAAGGTGAGAAATAGGTTGGACGCTTGGTAGTTTACAGGGAAATGCTGTAAAATTTCAGAATCAATTCTTCCAAAGAAACCTAAATTGCGGTTTAAGTAATGTCTACAGCTATTCTAATCTTTATTCCAATTATAAGCAAATCAGTACTTAAGTCTAAACATTATCATAAGCTCTCTCAACGTTCATTGTAGAGACTGTAAATGAGTAGGAGTCAGTATTCTTGATATAATCTTGATCCTAACAAATGATTTTTCCCCATTTTATGAAACACAATAATTTTTAAAGGGAATTATATTCGTATTGGACACCGATACTTAACTTGATCATACTTTTTAGGTGCTCCAGGTTGTGTTCAAACTATGATATTTCTTGCATATAGTATTAGAATACAAAAATTGGGAACAAATACAAAAATATAGTTTTCCAATACTCTGCATCTTAAACGACCAGCAAATAGTGAGATTCAAGCAATATTATTTTTTTTTTATTTTTTTAATTGAGATATTTAGTGTCATCTAGTTCCATATTAGTGTCCGTTCTTCATAAAAAATAAGGCTTAGATGTAATATAATGATTGTAAAATTGGATGTCAACTATTAATCAAAGAAACACACGTGCATAACATTTTTCCATATAAGACTTAATGAAGTTACAATTCATGCCCAAATATTGAAATGAGATTTTCTTAGGAAATACTAACAACTAATGCCCAAATATTTTGCCGGAAAAATACACTTGTTTCTTATAGTTCTTGAACTCGTTTTATTATGAAAAATCCCTTTCACGAGAACTAGATTTGCTACTATTGTGTAGTTTTAAGTAAACATTTCCAATCACACAGTCCCTATAGAAAGAATACAATTTTTAACGTGGAGAAATTCCAACGGGTAAAAATGCACTGGACAAAATATTCCACTATGATCAAAAGGTAGTTACAAGGGAACCTTACAACCAAACAATAAAACTGCAATCCTGATCATAAGAGAGACTTGTCGAATACACGATCTCTATATCCATCGTGCTTGAGCTATTGAGAGTTGAATCCACAAGTCATCTTTTACTTCGAAAATCCACCAAAGGTGGAACCAAACATTTTTGAACTCCTTCAAACGATTAACCTTACTTTATCTTCCTCTATATTTATAGTTTTGCTGAAGTTACAATTCATGCATTCCGTCTTTGTTTTAGTAAATGCAAACCCTTTGGATTCTAAGGTATCTTCAATAATTTATTTTAAACTTTACTCTTGTTTTGCCATTTTAAACCATATCATCTGCAGTAACATGCATGAAGGGGTACCATTTGAATGTTTGTAGTAAGCTTATCCATAAATAATGCATGGTGGTATGGACTTAGTACTGATTTTTTATGTAAACCTATTGCTATTCCAATATTCCCTTATTTTCCCACCAACTATTCTCATATTGATCATGGTTCTCATAAATGCCTTCGATTACATTAAAACATTTAACTGGTACTGCTTTCTTTTCCTAATTTATCCACATTATGTCCTTAGAAACCATATTATCTGTTTTTTATGTCAATAAATACTATATAAAGCTCCTTTTCCCTTGTTCCATATTATTTTCATTAGCTATCAAAGAAGAAAAATAGCTTCCATAGCAGGTGTCCACTCCTAGGCATAAAACCAAATTGATTTTGGGTAATTTTTTCTTTCTACTATTCTCTGCAAAGTTTCATTATACCACTTCTAAGTTTAATATCCCAAGAATTAGTCTTTCTTTGTATATGATTTTTGTTCTTATATAGTGGAACTATTATATTTTTTCTTCATTCCACATGTATTTTATTAAAATTCAAGATCTTATTAAACAAATCTGTCTACAAAAATGCTGCTTTATCATCCTAACATATTCAAAGTTTGTTAGGAATTTCAGTCCTATAACTTTTTTCACATTCATTTTTTTCATAGTTTCCGTTACCTCAGCTTACTCTGATCATCATGGAAGAATTTGTAATTGATATTATTGCTAAAGTAATGAAATTCTCCTAAACTCAAGAGTTACCAATTTGTTTTCATTAAATAACTTTTCAAGATAACTCCTCCATCGTTCTTTAGTTTCTATTTTGTTGCTGGTTTAGCTTAGCAGCTGGTTTGATTATGTTTCGGATAGGCTACCTGCTGGTCTGGTTTTGTTTAACTTGGGCTGGTTTTGTACTAATTTGATATACTCATGCTCTGCCTTCAGTTTTGCTTGGATTTCGGGCTGCTGCTATAATTGATTTTGTCTTGTCTGTTGGGTTTTTGGTCTATTGCCGTTGGAGTTGTGAGTAGGTTGTGGTGCTGCTGCTACTATTATTGGTATTTGATATGCTATTATTGGAGTTGTGAACAAGTTCTCTATAGGTTTTTGGTCTGTTGCTGCTGCTATTATTGGTTTATCATGGGTTTTTGGTCTGCTATAGAAATATGTTACTGTTTTCAGTTTTT
>JAULLF010400879.1:0-11022 GCA_035668175.1 Sarracenia flava
ATCCTTGGTTTATATGCGTTTGTTTACGTTTAGGAATGGCTATGGTTTAGGAACGACTGGAAGCATGGTTTTTGGGCTTTCTCTATGGTTATGAGGTAGGTTCCATGCTAATTTTGAAATATTGGTTAAGTATGGGTTGTATATTTGGAAAAAAAAGTATGTTTTTTGGGGTTTTTATCATTTTAGGCTATCCAAATAAGTGGCTTTCGAAAATTGGTTAGTTATTATGCATCCTGGTGGTATTAGGAGCATTTCTATCTTTTCGGATTTTAATTTGGAGTTGCGTAGCTCAAAACGTGTACAACGTGAGATTTATATATAACGAATTTTATCGGGTTTAAAATCTCAATTTTTGAAAAGTGTAAGTTTTTCCTTGGTATGTACTGAAATTGTCACTTGCCGGTGTTTTCAGTTTGTAAAATGGGTGGCCGTAGTAACAATCATGTACAAATAGGTTGGGGTTTCCATTTTGGTAAAAATGGGGTTTTTGGGAAAATTGAGCCCTTGTGTGGTTCCTCCTAAAAACGGGTTAAACTTTGGGAAGGTCAGTGAGGAGAGAGCATCACGGTTTAGAAATTGTGGTTTTATGCATTTCCTTATGATTACTTTTTGTCCATGTTACACTACGAGTTTCAGTTATTGTAGCTTGATAGAATACATTATAGTTACGGACTAGGCCTCTATTCTTGTTATCGTAGTACTTGCGTTGCTAATTAGATATGCATATGTTTTGTATATCGATGATGGTTTAGATATACACCTGCTTCATGTATATCATTGATAGATGTTATTGTAATATCACTAGATATGATGTGCCACTGGTAGTTGCTTTAACATTGTAGTTATAGATGTACGTTTGCTTATTATAACGCTTTTGGTTTCCATATACACGTGTTGATATGATGCACCATGGTTGACAACGCGGTTTGGTTATATTACTGCTGGTTATTGCCATAGTTGATATTGCAGTTTGATTGTATTACTGCTGGTTATGGTTTCACATTATATTACATGTTGTAATATTGTTAATGTGGGAAATACTCTTGGTGAGGTTTGGACTTTAGGGTCCTGAAATGGTGTTTTTGAGCAAGTCCCGGTTAGCAGAACTGGTGTCGAATCACAACTTTTATTTTGAAAATAAAATCTTTTTCTTTGAAACTTAACTTGTGATTCAACAAAGGTTTGAAGGCTTACTAATCCTGAATCATCGGGCAGGTGACTCCCTATATCGGATTACGACACTTGGTGTCGGGTGGGTGACGGCCTACGTCGGATTACTAGACCCGAATTATCGGGCGGGTGAGTCCCTATGTCGATTTATGACACTCGGTGTCGGGTGGGTGACGACCTACATCGGTGAATGTTTTCCTTATAGTATAAACTGTTTTCTTTCAAAATATATTATTTTCCTTATATATTCTGTTGTTCTAACTATTAATGTTAAGAACTATAAAGTGATTTTAAGTTAAACGGTTTTAACTTGCGGCCTAAGCGGATTCCATGATGTTTATAAGTTAAGGTATGGGGATTAGCCTATATTTATTATGGGATGGTAAGCGTTGGTTTTGGTAAATAGAAAACTTAGTCCTTGGATCATTGTTTGCTTGAAACTCACCTCTTGGTGAGAGTTGGTTTTGAGAAAATCGGATTATGCATTTTACAATTTTAAAGGGGTTAAGCGTTAGTGTTATCCTATTTTTAATATAAAATTGTTAAATAGAAATTGTTAAATAAAAATAGGATAAAACTAACGGTTACAAGTTAAATGGTTTTAAATTGTCTCGTTCGCGAAGGCATTGTTTGGATTGTAGAATGGTTTAAAACTTATTGATTTTTCTTATGTTTTAACTGGCTAGTTTCGGCTTCAGCCTTGTTTAGGATTTTGGTTCAGGTTCCGCGGTTAGTTTCTAGTACGTCGGGTTTCAGGGTGTCACACTCGAGCTGTCTATGGGCTCTCTCCGGGCACCTCAATGTCTCAACTCTCGACTTATCGAGAAAGGAACAATTTAATGTTGGCCACTCGATGCTGCTCAAGCGTTTGGTGAACGCTCTAGGGTGCTGGAAGGTGCTCGAGCCCCTTTGCGCGCCAGTGCCTAGAATTTATAGTAAGTCATGAATTCTCTAAGCAACAATATACACTAACTACCATAATCATCATATGATATGAATGCATATGGGTGCGTGTATGTGAGTGCCATATACCTTGTAAGGATCAGAGCGGGCTTGCTGAATGTGAGCAGGACGAAGGCCTAAACACAAACACCAAAAAATCTCAAATCCAAAATCAAAGGTACTGACACAATCATTTTGTGTTTAACCTGGGAATAACCCAAATACTAACAATTACATTTTTATACCTTTTTTCATTACATTTTCAACAATATCTATATATTCTGGTTTGAATTGATGAATTGATAACCTCTCAATTTGAACTCAGAAAATTTACCAAGCATGAGAAATTAATCAAACAAACAATGAGTTAAAAGGTTATGATGACATAGGTGAAGGTTGCCCAAAGGCTCGAAGCTAAATACACTGGATATGCTGAACAATAAGAAGAAGGTTGTAGCTTCGAACAAATTGTCACCGCTGAATTTGAGCTAGACATGGACCAAGACCCATCTTTTTATGATATTGGTGCACATCGCATGATGAAAAATTCTGAAACCAAAACCATAAGTGCCCAAATATTCAAAGATGAGGTGAATGCCTGTGATAGTGATGAGAGCATTAGAAAGAATGATGCGATGACCATTCCAAGTGATAGCCCCAAAGGAAAATTGGAAGAAAAAAACTTTAATGAATTCTTGGTGTTGAAGTTGGAATCCCTCCTACATAAGCTTTAAATGTATGAGAGAAATGAAGCGATGAAGGGAAGGCCCAAAATTGAAGGTGGTACCCAAATAGATGAAGTACATGATACCCACACCATGAAATCATTACAGCATTACAACTCGAGCTGGATGAAAAGCAAAAGGAGATCACTAAACCACAAAAGGAGGTGGAGGAGCAGAAGGCTATAGTGTAAGAACATAGAGCAAAAATTGAGTAGCTAATGAAAATTATAGAGGAAAAGGAGGCACGTGAATACACAAAAACAGTTACGAAGGTTGTTGCACTTGGAGAAGTGCAGCATGCCAAAGAACATATGCATGGAGATGCCCCCCAAAGGCACAATTGACCACAACTCTCTTGTGAAGAACGTGAAGCGAAGAGTACCTACTAGGAAATGAAAGAAGATAGATGAGTATGAATATGATAATGGTAATACTCAATTTGTCTTAATGGTGTTCATTTATTTTCATTGTGTAGTCCTTAACACAATGAAAACTGAAATAAACTATTCATTTTAGTTTGCATTGCAATTTTCATTGGAGTTTTCATTGTGTACACTGTAATTTTCATTGTGTACATTCCAGACTTCATTGTAGTTTTCATTGTATACATTGTAGTTTTCATTGTGTACATTGTAGTTTTCATTACAGTTTTTATTTGGTACTTTGTTGTTTTCATTGTGTTCATGGCATTCAGTCAAGGTTCTCATTACATTAAGTTTTCATTTTTAACATTGCAGTCTTGATTATAGTTTTCATAGTGTACATTGTAGTTTTCATCGCAGTTTTCATTGTCCACATTATAGTTTTTATTGCAGTTTTCATTGTGTACAATGAACTTTTCATCGTCGTCTTCATTGTGTTAATTGGCATACATTGTTCATAAGTTTTTACAGAATATACTCTTTTGTAACTCTATGTGTAGTTATAAAGACAAAGAAGATAAAGATCGAAAAAACTATAACTCAAACAGTTGTTGATGTAGATACAGTGCCACGACCTAGCAAACATCAAGGGAAAAAGCTCAAAGAAATTTTTTTTATTAAGAAGATGACTATATTTAGCATGTTAACAACAAAAAATAAATAAGTCATTCAAAAGATATGGAACGACCACAAATACGAGTAAGTATACATTATTTTACGTAAACTCCACTATGAACAGTAATCCATGTTACATTCTATTATTTTAACTGCCACTAACATGATTTCCTCTACATTTTTCAAGCAAATGTATACAGGTTGGTGGAGAGCTTGGGAGTAACATTTTGTTAATGACATAAAGAAATAATTGTTGATACCGAACTCTCAACCAGCATAAGTTACTGCAAATCGTTGTTCTTGAATAAATTTTTCATGTTTTTATTACTTGCTATATTGCAAAATGAATATATGTATGACAACATGTTGTCAACATATATGTCGAAATCTTAATTCGAACCCAAGAATAAATCCACATCATGATATAGCAATGCATATAGTGAGTTCACCACTTCACAATATTTGCACTCTACCCTTTAGTAAACTGATGCTGAGTTATCCAATGTTTTGCATAAGAAATCTATCATGGATGAGTATGCCCTCAATCACATGAACGATGAGATGAAGGCCGAACACCCTACTCAAAGTGAATTAGTAACACCCTACTATCCTCAACAACAATCGAGCACGTAAGTACGCTTTCTTATGTGTTCTTGACACAGTTAAAACATAATTCACATATTTCTCTTCTTTCAATGATAATTGTTGCAGGTTCGACTGCGGGGTAATTGTATGTTACGTGATGAGACAATATATCGAGAACAAAGATGTAGAACTGATAGTTATCATTGATGAGTGTAGACAAATCCATGCCGATATGCTCCACCAATTTTTGAATGACCCACTCTCTTCATCCAGGGCATAGATAGCACGTGAGATTGACTATGTCAAACATGATGACATCAAGAGATCTACCTCAATCTTATCTTTCTTATATTGTTTATAGCTTGTATTAGGTAAGAAAAAATTGTTGACCTTTTGCATTAAACAATGTTTGTTTTAAGACTCTTTAGAATGTTTGATTTAAAACTATGTTCATTGTTTTGAGCTTGTTTTGGTTTGAAAGTATAGCTGCGAACCGATATAACTAACCTAGAGGGGTGAATAGGTTAGAAGCCGATAAATTAAAAAATTGATTTTAATTATTACAATGTACATATGATATACGTGAAAACCCTAGGAAAAATTTTTCGGGATAAAAACCACGGCACCGACACACTGTAGAAACTGTGCACTATAAATCAAAAGGTTTACGGACAGACAAACTAGGAATTAAACCTGTTACATGCAACGATGACACCTAACCTCTAACCTGAAAGCTCAGCCCTGAGCCCCTTCTTGGTCCCAAAGTCGCGCAACTCCCCCTCCAATATTCTATAAGGACAACATTTTCACTACGAACGGAGCTCGTGTGCAGCATGCAGTCCACGGGAACTAGTCCCAATCTCCCTATCAATGAGGGCTCCGAGTTTCCTCGACCAAGTGTGCATACAAGAACAGTGCAATGGATGTGGTGGTAATGATGGAAGAATAAGATAACCAAGATGTATTCTAAAAACTACCATAAACGGAAGTAGAACTATCTTAGGTTATATTCCAATATGTTCTAATTACCAATCCTATGAAAGGTAAAAACTACGGCACAAGATATATGGTAACATCGGAGGTTTCTTCGGACACATAGCCAAAAGGCTAAGGTGAGACAACCATGAGTCACAAGTCAAGGTTGCTACATATGTACACAACCGAGACCAGCTGAGTAAAACTACCAAGAGTCATTACTCCACAGGTCGCTACTAACAACACCTCATAGAGAGTGTTGAATATGCAAAAACTAATGAAAGTAAAAGAATACAATAGGTAGACAAGATACATCATATAAACCCTAAGTAGATTTATAGAATAAAAATACATACCACCATGAAAGGAAGTTGTAATACCTTGGGTTGTAATGAATCTTGAGACATTGACGTGGGATCCAAAGTCAAAGGCTTGAGGAAGCCTAGAGAGAAGCAGGAACTCCTCCAAGAATAGCCGAAAGTTTAGGAGAAGTCTTTCTAAAAATCTAGCGATAGTGTGCAGTGTTTATATAGAAAAACACACCAGCGTTATAGCTCTCTTCGAGCGCGCCACATGCGCCTGATAGTGCTCGAGCGCTCTTTGAGCGTAGTTAAAGATTACAGGCCTTTTCTGCTGGCACCAATGAGAGTGGATCAGGCTTTCAATTCTAAGCTCGAGTGCTCTACGGGCGCACTACGGGTGCCTAAAAAATCTAACTCTCAGCAAAGAGAAATAAGTTATTAAACAGAGGCGCTTGAGTGCTCTATGACCGCTTTAATATCTTAACTCTTGGCTTAATGAGAAAGTCACAAATAATATTAGCCTCTCGATGCCGCTTAAGTGCTCTTTGAGCGCTCGAATGTGCTTGAAGGTGCTTGTGCCCCTTTCACGTGCCAATACCTAGAATTCATGAAAAAATCATGAATTCTCTAAGTCAACAAAATACAAACTACCATAAAGCATATTGTTAGTATATTGGCTATTCCCGAGTTGAGTAAACAAAACCATTGTGTGTGTACCATGTATTTTGGGTTTGGGGTTTTTAGGTGCATGTGTCTAGATCTTCCGTCCTGCTCACATTTAGTAAGCCCGTTCTAATCCTTACAGGTATATGCACTCACATACACACACCCATATGCATTTCATATCATATTATTAGGGTTGTTGGTGTATATTATTGCCTTAGAGAATTCATGACTTACCATGGATTCTAGGCTCTGACGTATGAAGGGGCTCAAACCCCTTGCAGCGCCCTGGAGCGTTCGTAGAACGCTCGTGCGACATCGATCGGCAAACATTTAAATGTACCTATCTCGATAAGCCAAGAGTTGAGACATTGAGGCGCGTGAAAAGAGCATGAAGAGAGCTTGAGCGGCCCTGTTTAATGTCTTAATTTCTCGTTGTCGAGAGTTGGGTTTTCCCAGTGCCAGCGGCGCACTCGAAGAGTGATCAAGCTCAACGGTGAAACCTTAACGTATCTCATTGGTGCAAGTAGAAAAAGCCTACCATTTTTAACTGCGCCCGAATAGCGCTTGAACGTGTTATAGCACCAACGGCGCGCTCGAAGAGCGATCGAGTGCCAGTGTATTCTTTTATATATACACTTCATACCCACTGTTAGGTTTTTGATAATCCCTCTCCCATTCTTCTAGTTGTTCATAGAGGAGCAGCTGCTGCCTCTTAGGCTTCCTCAAGCCTTGGTGTTGGATCCCACCATCAACACCTTGTGATGCATCATAAACTCAAGGTAATACATCCTCCTTCTTCCTTTAAGGTTGTATGTTTGTCTATCCATGTTAGGTATAGATTTTCCTTAGGTTCTATATGATGTATCTAGCATAGTTATTGCATGTCTTTACTTTTATTAAGTATTGCATTAATAGCATGTTGGTTAAGGAACCCCTTCTTAGGATAACCATAGGCTTTGAGACTTGCATTAGTTTCGTTACCCTAAACCTGGTTGTCTTACCGTGTAGTAACTTGAGACCCTGTGACTTGTTGTAGTCTCACACTCTTACCTCTCGGATAGTAGTTCCGGAGTAGTCTCTGATGTTACCACCCTCCGGTGTGCTTACCTTTCTTAGGATCGGTAACTAGACCACACTTGGAGTTATGACCATAGATATTCTTGTCCTCACGGTCGTTAGGAGTCCATCTTGGTTATCACTTTCTTCTCATCATTCCCACCGCCTTTCACCTGTACTGTGCTTGAACGCACACTTGGCCGAGGTATCTCGGAACCCTTTTTGATAGGGAGATCAAAACTAGTTCTCGTAGACCACATTCTACTCACGACCTTTATTTGGATTGGGTATGGTGATACTCATAGAACGTTAAAGGGGGAGCTATCACGACTTTGGAGTCAATAAGGGGATTAGGTCTGATCTCTCAAGATTAGAAGATAGGTTTTCCATCGGGAGTTACGGGTGTTTCCTAGTCTGTCTATCTTTTAAATCTTTTGGCTTATAGTTCATAGTTTCCACCATGTGTCGGTGTCGTGGTTTTCATCCCGTAGAGCTTCCCTAGGGTTTCCACGTATATCGTGTGTTACTTAGGGTTGTTGGATGTTTACAGCTTTTTACAGCTTTATGTCGATGTTAATTTTATTAACCTTAACTTGCTATCATGTTAGGTTAGAAAATTAATTGTCAAAATTAAATAATATTAATTTATCGGCTCCTAACCTATTCCCTCTATAGGTTAGTTTATCGATTCACACCAGTACTTTCACATATGATGTGATGAATGCATATGAGTGTGTGTATGTGAGCGCCATATACCTTATAGGAGATCACAGCGGGTCTGTTGAATGTGAACTAGACGAAGGACCTAGACACAAACACCCGAAATCCTAAACCAAAAATCAAAGGTATAGACACAATGGTTTTGTACTTAACCCGGGAATAGCCAAAATACTAACAATCTTCCCCTTTGGAATTTATGGGACAAAACCATTAAGATAAACAAATCTATATAAGATAAAGTCTATGAAAATACATGAGAATACTCAGCCCACATACACTCGAAAACCTATTATTAAACTGAAAGGCTTGTATGAACAACATGTAACTGCTCACTACACAGAAAACTCAAAACCAATGTGAAGCATATATGTGATATGATAATAAAACATAACTGCAGGTTAAAAATAATCATGGTAGGGAAAAGTGGCAAGTAAAAAAATATCATGCATTAACAGAAAGAGACAAATATAGTCATAGTGAAGTAAGCATACAATATGTATCGAGGCTGTAAGTAAGCTATGTTGGGATAGTATACTTAAATGTCATGTTTTTATGTATTTTATTATCTAGGATCCCTGGAATATTAATGAGAATCAATTGAGATGATGTGCATATTCGATTTCATATTTATTGTATGTATGCACTGTCCGTATATTTTGTCCAGTATTTGACTCGTTGCATGAAGCGGGGAAGATCGGGTCAAAGATTCTGACAAATATACAAGTGGGCGCAAAATCGTAATGGACCCGAACTGTCCATTGGCACGGTTGTAGCACATCGTTATATTAGCTAATCTTGGCTAGGTCAAATGGATCGAATTCCGTTCTTGGAATTTGATGTTCGAGCTCGATCTGTTAGTACACTTGGAGTGTATTGAGCGGGATTAATAAGATGATCAATTCTATACTGACTATATGAATTGATCTATATCTTATATTATCATGTATTGCACGTGCTCTTAATCCTGACGTGATTGATCGAATCATGCTTGGATGATGTTTAGTATTTTGAGTCATCAATGGCTGAGATTTCTATAGCGAGATCAATATGACCGGTGGGTTGGGTGTCGACGTTATTCGTTCGATAGTTGATAATCAGCTTATGGAAACCATGTCCGAATTAGGTTGAGGAGTTCCCCCTCGTGTGCTTTGCTCATAAGTTTGATTATGCCAAATCTGGCCAGTGGATCATTTGATCCGGCATATCAATAAGTTGAGCAGTGCGGGTGCGAGGAAAAGAGGATTTTCGAACCGGGTTGTTACTAACCTAATTCGATTATTGGGAATCCATATCTTAAATGTGGGGATACTTCAGTGCATTTGATAATTGAAAACTCGAGACACAAATCGGGTTTAGGGCTGGGAGTTCAGTTATAGATTTTAGTGGAATAAGTCATGGCTCGTGCGAGAATAGATCTAGCTCGGGTCTTGAGTTAGGGATATTCGTTTTTCTCGTGCGATTAGCCTGAGTCCTATACATCCTTGTGATCCCTCACGTAGCCCTATTATACGCACGGGTTTTTGGTAGGTTTTGATTTTTATTTAATTTAATTCGATCGTCGGATTTATCACCGGGACGTTCGAAGTATTAAATTAAATATGTAGGGGCATAATTGCCAAAGTGGCTATATTGGAATTAATCCCATATGGCCGGCCCTAGTTGGGGGGAGAATAATTTATTTTAGGTAAGTATATATTGCTAATTATCATTAAGGTAATGCATTATATACTTAAGGTTATTTTATATATACTTGATATATATATAAAATAAAATAAAAATAAATCTCATGGAGTGGCTGGCCCAAGGAGGGATTGGGGTTCATAATATAGATGTTTTATTTTATTGCTTTAAGGAACGATTATATACATATATATTCATAGGCATTAAAATGAGGAAACAATACATAACCTAGAGAATTAATATTAAATCTCCCAACCCTAAAGGTGCCGCCCCTAGCTCTCTCTCCCTCAATATTATTCTTCATATTTTGGGTAGATTCAGAGTGTGTTGAAGCCTAGAAGCTTGTCTCGGATCGGTGCCCACACGCCGGAGGCAAGAACTAGCAAAGGGTCATATGTGAGAAGATCTTGCGGTGGTCTCAATTGATACGTGTAAAAGGTTTGAACTTTTTGACAAGTTCCATTTGGTAATATTCTATCCTTCTCAATATCCTCGTAGGATTGTCGTGAAAAATGTATATCGATTAATTTTTTAAAAAATCCGTTGCACCGACTCTAACAATGGTATCAGAGGAGATGGTGTGTGTTTCATGAAAAGCCGATGTGCTAACCTCGGTTTTGCAGGATATTGTCGTTACGGTCCGGTTGAATGTATGTATGCATGTATGGATTTTATTTTGTTTACCGCTTAGAACCGAAAGTGTCCTGACGGTTTTTAAATCGGGATTTGTTTTCCGTTAGCTTTTTCTAGTGTTCCAGCGGTGGTCCGAGGCTGTGACGGTGTTCCGGGGGCTAAGGAGGAGGATCAAGTTTTCGACGGCTCGATTAGGGTTCCATAAGCCCTAAGGATTTGATCTTTTATACGAGACCGTTAGATTAAATGATTAAATCAACGGACCAGATCGTAACGACTTGAATTTATTTATTTATTTATTTTTGTCGTTACATTTAATTGTTTATTTATTTGTTTTTATTAATTGTGTGGATGGATTTTTTATTTTTTCCTTTTATATATGATTTTTTACAAATCAACGAATATTAGGAAAAATATTTTTTTTAAAAATAATTTATCTAATCAATTTTTTAAAATGGAAAACAAATAGATAATTAAGTTATGTAATTTTTGCGTTAAGTAGAAAATTAATTAAAGTTTTGTTTTGGAAAA
>JAULLF010401981.1:0-11017 GCA_035668175.1 Sarracenia flava
ATCTTGATAAATATGGCAATGATATAGATGTGCCTTTCCAGGGTCTCGATTCGGGTGCTTTCATCGACCCGACTTATAGTGGCGGAAATTACCATCATATCAGTAGTCCCCTATTCTTGATAGTCTTTAGTCGAAGATTGGAGGCTGTCGAGAATATATAAGTAGACTCGCTTCCGAGCTGTAGAGGGTCGGAACGTTCCCGAGCATGTAAGCGCGGGGGCTTCCTGGAAATCCAAGTAGATATGTTTTGTCTGGAGGCAGATCAGGTTGCATCTGAGACCTGATTCCGACCTTTCTGATCTTGGAGCATGATCTCGTGTTGTGGAGAGAAAAGGAGTCTGAAATTTGGATAGGCCGGCCGCGCCTCAGAGTAGGTCGGTCAAACAAGGAAACGAATGGGCTGATTACCCGTGGGTATCCGATCCGTGCTTGGTAAGTCAAACACTCAATGTCAGCAGTCCTCTGGCTGAAGGTTGGAAATTGTTACACCGACACTGATGCTAACTGAACGTCGATTGGACGTGAGACAATTTTGTCTTCTCGCCATAAATGTGTCATAAAAGCGGAGGAAGCTGGACCGGCAGCGACTTGTGACATTTTAAGTCTCTTCCGCTGTTTTGTGATCCTTCTTTTTCTTGTCGATTCCTGACGAACCCTTTTATCCATTGAAGATAAAAATGGAGCCTGCAAGAGGAAATAGTAGTCGCGGACGTGGAAGAACAAGCCTATCCGGTAGTCGTGCGTCCGCCTCTCGGGGAACACAGCTATCAGACAATGTCCTAGCACAATTTGCACGACATGAGGATGTAAAACTGGCGGTGGATCTGATTGGTAGAGTCCTCCTTGATTGGGATGCATTCATGCTTCAGGAGCGCGGCATTAGTGCCGAAATGGACATCTATTGGCAAGACGTTTCTCGGGTAATACTCTTCTTTTCACTTTCTTTGTCGATTTACAATTTACTGAGCTTTTGTCAATCTGAGCTGATTATGTCCTCTCATCTTCTTATCCTCTTTGCCAATGGGTACAGGCCGCGATAAGAGATAATGTCTCGGCGGTTGCTGATAACCAGGGAGGCGGTGTTTAGGCTAAAACATGACCTGGATGACTATCATGGTGAGACGAGTCATCTTCGTCAAGGTCCGGAGGAGGAGATGAATGTTCTGTTGGATCAGGTTCGCATCCTGGACGCTGCAGTGGAGGCTGGGATCGTCGCAGAGATGGAGAGAAGGGCCGATCAGGCATGGGAGGCGGGATTTGACCCAAAAACGGATTGCTTATGAGAAGACTCGAGCTCAAAATCTTAGATTTATCTCTTCAATTTTGAACCATTAGGTAACCTCTTGGTTATACTGCATATATATGATAGAGAGGTAACTAACTCTAATAAATTGACTCAACCAGGATAAACTAACCCCAAATCAGTTGGAAGTGGTGTATGCAAAAGAAATGGATGAGAAGTAAGTTCTGTATCACATTATCAGCGAAAACAACTTCTCTTGGTAAGAAATAATGTTTTTATTAATGATTTTTTAGTAAAAATTATAGACATATATATATATATATATGAAACTATATTTAAAAAAAGAGAGAAATCAAAAAAAATAGAAAAAAAAAAAAAGAAAATCAGTTGCCAAACACGCGCGCTACAGGCGCGCATGAACCAGCAGCTATTGTAAGCTGCTTACAGAGAGAAGCAGCAGTTAGGCAGAAGAGAAAAAAGGAAAAAGAAAATGAAAGAAAATGAGAAGAAAGGAAAAAGGAGGAGAAGGGGAGGTAGCCACCGTTTTTGGCAACTTTTCAACAAAAGAGATTAAATTAACTCATCACCAACCAATTATAATTTTTAACAAAAGCTTTTAAAGATTTTTAAGTAAACTTTTATCAATGTTATTAAAATAAAATAATTATCAAAATGTAAAAAAGTTCAAAAAAAAACCCAAAATAAACCAAAATAAGTTAATAAGCCAAATTTAATGTTGGCTCTTTAATGGAGTTATCCCTAATTTAAAACTTATTTAGTACTTATTCCTAAATAATTAATTAATATAGTAATTATACTTAAATTACTCTTTTATTTTATAACTATTGGGAGTATAGTTATTTTTTCTATGGAAGATATTAACTTATTGTATTCATAAAAGAGTTAGTGTGCTTGAGATTTGTATACATTTTTTATTATAAAAAAGAAATAAAAAATATTAGTGTGCTTTAAATATACCAAATAGTATAGTTTAAAAGTTTTTTTTTTCACAAAGAACTGAAATGGTTTTTTGTAAAAAGCCTTAAATGGTTTTTTAAAAACTTTTTGGTCTTATATAAATTTTTCAAATTTTTGTTGGTTAATTTTTTAATTTTTTGTAATAAGAAAAATTTTTAAAAGTATTATTATATAAACTAATATAAAAAAAATTCACTATGTAGGAAAAAATACACATAAAAAAGTCTTTAGAAAATATTTTAAACAGTAGTTATCACTGTCCTTGGTTTATGCGTTTTCGTTTTATATATCAACAAAAAAAACTAAGAAAATCGAGAAGAACCAGATTCAAGTTACATATTTTAAAAAATAGAAAATAAATTAACAATTTTTTAAATATAAAATATTTTACTCAAAAATATATTTTATTTATATTTTATTAACCAAACATCAAAAAATAAAAGTGAAGAGGAGAGGGTGGCGGAAGGTTCACATGAACGGTTTAGAGAGAGGAAAAATGTTTGCACATTGAGACATATACCTGATTTTAGATAAAAGCTAGTTTTTTTTTATAGTTATTTTATATTTTTAACAAAAAAAAAATAAATTGGGTTTAAAGTAGATTATTTGGTAATTTAATTTTTAAATTAGTTTTTTTGAAATTGTTTGTTTGGATAAAAAGTTAGCTTTTACTTTTATTTAAAGTGAGTAGTTTTATGTTTTTATATATTTAATATTGACAATTATGTGTAGTTAGTAATAGTACTAAATAAGTTATGAATAAATAGCATTATTGTAAGTGGAAGTTTGAATATAATATTTTGGGATGTTTTAATTTTTTTATGTTTTTATTAAACGGACAAGTTTAACTTTTTGATGAATTAACCAAAAAGCTAAATAAGCTAAGTTGTCAATCAAACCCATAATTAAATATATTTTTTATATGGATTAGATTTATAATTGTGTAGGATATATTTTATGTGAGAAAAATGTATTTGAATTTATGTCCACATGTAAAATGTAAAAGTGCTCTTGCCTCTTGGCGAGGACAAAAAGAGGTGGAGGCGGTGACTGAAGCATTTGGTGAAGTTAAAATTATGTATTAAAGTATACGTTATATGACGAAAAAAATATAACAAGTGAAATTCAAATTTGTGTATTGTGTCGTTAAATTAATAGTATATATGTGTTCCAATTGTATAATTAGTTAGAGAGATGAGACTACGTTCTTTTACAAATTAGTACGTTTGTGGGGTACCTGGGTTAGGGTGCGAGCACATCGGTGGGGAGGTGCGGGCCATGTTGGTTGGGTGTGGCAGTTCGACGACGACGACGATGGTAGAATCGATATCTATACTGGTTATCTTTATGGTGGTTTGCAGAATTCAAGCCAAAGTGGAGATTGTTGGGCTATGTGTTTTGTATTCTACCCAGTTTGTATTTTTATTATAGTATTTAGTCTATATGTAATTATGCTTTGGTGAGATTATAAGTCCATTAAAAATTATATATAGGGTTATAATATAATATGGGCTTATAAGCGTAAAGTTTTTAGGGTTTTAGGTGTGTGTTCCTATAAATAAGATACTAGTAGAAGCCTAAGGGTTATAGGAGTTGTTAGAAAATTGAGAGGTTAACTCATAAAGGAGACGGGTCATGTACTCTTTTACTTTCAAGTTTTAGTGGAATATTTTTCTCTCGCACATGGATGTGGGCCGGTTTGGACCGAACCACGTAAATCCTTAGTGTTTATTATTTTCACTTTTTTTGTGCATGAACTATTACTTCTGTTCGCATTCAGGAATCAGTGTTTAAATCCCAACATCAACCACATAACACTGTAATAGCAGCACGAGACCAACATTCTTCTCACTACAAGAAATTTGCGAAATAGTGACACCAAAAGTCGTCACAAAATGTTCATATTTTGTCACTAAAACTATTTAGTGACAAAAAAATAATTGTCACAAAGTCGTCACTTAAAGTCCGTAGCTAAAAGTATTAGTGACAACATTACAATCTTGTCACAAAAGGCCAAACCATTAGTGACACATTAATTTTTGTCGGTAAAGTCATGTTTTTTGTGACGAGAAATTTCGTAGCTAAATGAAGATAACTTTTGTCACTATATATCAATGTCGTCACTAATAATGAAGTTTTAGAATTAAAAAAAACTTGTTTTGTGACAATATATTATTGTCACTAAATGGCTACAATATTAGTGACAATAATTCTCGTCACTAATATCTATATTTATGAATTACCTTTTGTGACAACTTACGTTGACACTAATGCGTTATGTAATTAGTGACCTTATTTTGTCGTCATTAAATTTTATTTTAACTAAAAAATTCTGTGACAATTTAGTGACAATAATTCACGTCACTAATATCTATATTTATGAATTACCTTTTGTGACAACTTATGTTGACACTAATGCGTTATGTAATTAGTGACAGTATTTTGTCGTCACTAATTATAAACATAATCAATCTGTTATTTATTATATTTATTTATTGCATTATAAAATCTATTTGAAAAATATATTAAATTCTACTAAAAAGATTCCATTCACTCACAACAAAAAAATATAATAAATAATTCAACATTAATTAATTGCAATTATTTTGAAGCATCATCCAACAAAAATAATATTTCACCAAAAGAAAATTTTGCTAATACTCAAATGTTCACACACATCAATTTAAACAAAAACTACAAAATAAATTCTTCATGTGACAGAAATCCGCGCGCTGAGCCAAATATTATTAGAAGATGCTTGTGGAACCACGAAAACTTCTATTCATCTGCATATATACCAAACGAAAAGAGATTAAATTAATAAGATTGAATATTAGAATAAAAACACATAAAATTTAATACAATAAAAAAAATAATGCATTTGAACAATAATAACTTAAATAAAGAAAAACTTTAACTTAATTAATTACCATCAGAAGTGTAAGAACTAGTTCCCGAAGAACGCATTCGATCCATCATGATTTTTACTAATGCTTCCATCTCCACTTGTTTAGCTTTAATGATCTCCATCTCCTCGGTTAACTTCTCAGTTTGTTTCTCAGCTTCTTCAGCTCTCTTTCTCGCCTCCTCAGCTCTCTTTCTCGCCTCTTCAAGCTCTATATTTGAAGTTCTCCCAGACGAGCATAATGGAGGTTTAGGACCAGGCCCCAAACCACGTACATAACCTGATTTTTTCCCTAAAACTTCCATACAAATTTGTTCATCGGTCATAGGAGCTTCGCCCTCTTGTTGGGACTTGGCACGAAGCTCCAACATTTGATCCTGTCATTATAGAGAAATCAAACTTAATTAAGAAAAACTAAATTATGTTGCCTCCGTAACATAAATACATGGCCATAAAAGATAAGAACATAGTATAGATGGCCATAAAAAATAAAAAATATAACATAAATAATCAAACTTACATAAAGCTCTTTTGATTGTTGATCAACCCAACAACCCTTTTTTATGTTAAAGTGCGTTTCATGCCATAACTCAATTTGATCCTTTCTTTTTCCAGTAACCTGAATCAAATATTAACACCAATATAAGTTTCCATGTGTATATGACAAATTGTAAAACAAAAAATGAATTTTTTTGTTACAAATAGAACTGTAGAAAGAATGAAATTTATCTTACATTATTATAAGTAATCCTCGAATATGACTTTGTCCTATAGAATGGGAAACCACTAGATTTTTTCGATTTTCTTTATTTCTCATACTTTTTTCTTACACTCAAGAAAAAAAATCTTGCTATATCTTCAATCACAAATAGAAACAAGAAAGCTATAAAAGTTATGTTTGATATTAACAAAGTAAATGGTGTTGATTTGAATATATTTTTCACAAACCTTAAATCTCTCCAAAGAAAAGTACCCACAAAGATGTTCCCAATCTTCCTATCTTACATCAGGAGGAAGCTTCCGCAATGTAGTTTCAACAGTTCCGTAGAGGAAGAAATGTTCTTTGTGGAGCCTATGACGCCACTGCCTATACATGCGATTAAGTTGTGCAAACACAGCATTTCGAACGTGTTCAACATTCTCAAGTTTGAATTTTTCCTACGAGTTAGTATCACACAACAAAACACAAATCATCTTAGGTTAACACACGCTAAAAAGGGAGAAAAGATAATTACGAAATAATTCTTAATAAAACTCACTTGCAACTAACACCATAACTTCTCTTTCTCATGCTGTTCAATTTTTCCCAACTTTCAACCTGTAATAGAGCATACTTACGAACAGTGATTCCTGCCTCTGTAATTAATGCTTGAGCATCATTGTCCACTGCTCGTAAAAGATATGGAGGATTAATCACACCAAAATTTTCCCCATGTTTTAACTTCTTTCCATGGGCATTACCACGAGTTATTCCTTGTGCTATCTTATTTATGGATGAACCTGCATAAAATATATTAACCTTTTTCATGATAGTAATATCTTAATTATTCAACTTCTCTATCAAATAATTCAAATTCATATGAAATAAAAGAAAACAATGAACCCAAAAGAACTTTGTTGAATTTACAAGTTATGAGTAATAAATAGCTCACTAGGTGTACTACTGATAAGTTGTCTATCAGGCCTAGGTGGTCTTTGATCGCTATTTTCACCCACAATTGATGTGTTAGCGTTTAACAGACTTGAAACTTGTGTTGAATGATTAGTTCGTGATCGAGATTCTGTTACACTTCCTTTTCAAGTATTGAGTCGACCTGGCCCTGCCATCTATCACTAAACTCACGCATATTAAGTAATGCATGGTAATAAATCTATTGAAAAAAATGTAACATGATAAGATTTATTAATAAAAAGATCGAACAATCAAATGAAAAAAATAAAAATTTATCGATGTAGTTACCTTTCTAATCATTGTGACTATCCTCTTCAATGTGTAAATCATGTTCATTGATATCATCATCACTATTGGAAAATTCTTCATCAACGTTATTATTGTTAATAAAGTTATCCTTCTCTAGAGTTGGTACAGAGTTTGCCTCAATACGTACTTCTGGAAAAATGTCATCTCTTTCTAAATGCACAACTTCATCATCAATTTGTAATGGCTCATAAACTAAATGGGACTCGTCCTGTTGATATGGCTCGGCATCATTATTGAATTCTTCATCTTCTTTATGAGGATCATCATAAGTGTTTCGAGGTTTACTTCTTTCAACAATGTGCCAATCATTTCTTAGCTTCATATGCTTAATATAAAAAACTTGTCCTACTTGGGAAGCTAAGACATAAGTTGGTTCTCATATCATGTTTTCCTCATATTAAGACTTGTGACCTTGTACTCATTATCCACATGTACTCCAGATTTGTTATCAGAAACATCCCACCAATCACACTTAAATAATATTACCAGATTCCCCCCTGTATAATGTAGCTCAATAATATCTTCCAGAACACCATAGAATTCGATATATTTTCCGTCATGTTCACCTTTCACGACTACACCATTGTTTTGGGTTTTGTGGTGTATTTCATAATCTTTGCTACAAAATCGAAATCCATTGATATTGCATCCCTTATAACGTAAAATACGTCTCTCAGGACCTTGAGCTAATGAAATAACTTGCTCACTAATATCGCTTGAGTTTTGATAATATAATGTGGTAACCTATTCACATAGAGAATGAAAGTTAATAACTTTTTGTAGAAAAATTTAGAGTTATTATAGTATAATTGCATACAATTGTAATTTTTCATAGATAAAATAAAATTTCTATAAAATTTAACTCACCCGTTATTCAAACCATCTAGGGAACTCTGATTCATGTCTTGTGTCCATATTCTGGTTGCTCTCACTTGTAATTTTTTCTTTGTACTCACTGTATGTAATGTAATCATATTTATAACCCAAATACCACAAGAATGAAAAAGAAAAAAAAAGTAATCATATGAGTATCTAAGAATTACTCACATAATATAGTCAATAACCTCATCACAATTATTCAACATATACATATGAATCTTTTTCCAATCTTCAAAATTTAATTCATCATGAATTGTCCCACCAAATGCATGACCATTAGATGCAAATACTGAAAATTTGTTGCAATGTTGCTATGTGCCACAATCATAATTCCATTCAACACTATTGAATCTTGTCTCATCATCATGTAAGTACATAGAACAAAATGTCAAGCATTCATTATGTACATAACCTTTAGCTATGGAACCTTTTGCATGAGCCTACATAGCTCTTTAGCTTCCGTAAGAACCTATTACCACATAAAATAAAGTACTACATATATAACAAACATTATTGGAATTAACAGATCATAAGTTTGTGATATAATCTATCAAAGAGATATTACCTCTCAATTGGATACATCCATCGGTATTGTAATGGTCATGCAACTTTGGCTTCATTGTCTAAGTGAATTGGTAAGTGTACCATAACATCAAAAAATGCCGGTGGAAAGATTTGCTCAAGTTTACACATGTTATAGCAATTTGATTTTCGAGACTCTCCAAGACATCCAAATGAAGAGTTTTAGAACATAACTCCTTAAAAAAGTTGCAAAACTCAATTAGTGCTTTACACACATCCTTGCGCAAGATTCCACGTATTGCCAGTGGAAGTAAACGATGTAAAAATACATGGCAATCATGACTCTTTAAACCAGATATTCGACATTCTTTGGTGCTCACACAACGGGATATGTTAGAAGCAAAGTTGTCCGGAAATTTTATTGAGCTCAAAAACTCACATATTCTCCTTTTCTCATCACGAGATAAGTTGTAACAAGCTGGGGGCAAAACAAATGAATCTGCCTCGCTACGCATATGCAACTCACGCCTTATGCCTATTACTTCCAAATCTCTACGAGATTTCCAGTTATCTTTTGTCTTACCATCAATGTCCATCAATGTTCCCAACACATTATCACATACATTCTTCTCTATATGCATGACATCCAAATTATGGCGTAATTTAAGTGTTCTCCAATAAGGTAATTCAAAAAATATACTTTTTTTCATCCAATTCAAATCTGTGGCCAAACGTTTTCTCTTCTTATTTGCAGGGTGTTTTCCAAATTTCACAGGTTGAATCTTCGTTAATTGATCCAAGATATCATCCCCAGACAACACTTCAATCCTATCCCTAAAATCTTTATGACCATCAAAAAGTTCTTTTTTCTTTCGCCATTTATGATCAATCGGTAAGAAACGACGATGACCCATATAACAATGTTTCTTTCCATTCATCAACCATAATGAAGATGTCTCACTCATACAAATAGGACAAGCCAATTTCCCTTTAGTGCTCCATCCTGACAAGTTGGCATAGGCAGGAAAGTCATTAATGGTCCATAATACTGCTGCATGCAATTGGAAATTTTGTTTCATAAAGGCATCATATGTCATAACACCAACTTCCCATAACTCCTTTAACTCATCAATTAGTGGTCTTAAAAATATGTCAATGTCATTTCCTGGACTCTTTGATCCAGGAATAAGCATAGACATAAAGAAAAATGAATCCTTCATGCATTTCCACGGCGGCAAGTTATATGGCATGATAATTACTGGCCACATACTATAAGCATTGCTCATATTACCAAAAGGATTAAAGCCATCAGACGCAAGCCCAAGCCTAACATTACGGGGATCCTCAGCAAATAACCTATGAGCCTTATCAAATTCTCTCCAAGCTTCAGAGTCAGCTGGATGCCTCATTACATTGTTATCATTTGTGCGCTTCTCTTTATGCCACCGCATATCCTCAGCAATGTCTTTGTTTACAAATAACCGTTGTAGCCTAGGTTTCAATGGAAAGTAACGCAATACCTTCTTAGGTATTTTTTTAAAACCTTCAAACTTCCATCGAGAAGCATTACATATGGGACAATTGTCATAGTCTTTATACTCATTCCAAAAGAGTGCGCAATCGTATTCACAAACATGTATCTTGACGTAGCCTAGGCCCAAATCCCGAATTGATTTTTTAGCCTCTTTATATGACCCAGGCAGCATCTCACCATTAGGAAGTGCATCCTTTAATAATTCAAGTGACATGTGGAAGGATTTGTTACTTCAATTATTCATCATCTTAATGTGAAACAACTTTACAATAAATGACAGCTTAGAAAATTTTTCACAACCTGGTAAAGTTTTTGTTTTGCTTCCTTTGGCCGTCCCATAAATGTCTTTTCTTTCCCTTCATCCCCATTAGTACCTTGGTTAGTAGAATCATTTCCTACCCAATCAGTGCTGAATACGCATGTGACAATATTATATATTATTTCTTGCATGTCATTATCTTCAATAATTTCCTCTTCATGTTGGTCATCAACAGTCTCATCATTATCTGTAATATGTTCAAATTCTTCCTTATAATGTGTCCATCTAGTGTAAGTGTTGACAATTCCATATATAAACAAATGAGCATCTACTTCTTCTCTAGTTTTGAAATAGAAATTGTTGCACTGAAAGCATGGACATAAGATTCCACTCCCAGGTTTAGTATAGGTACATGCTGTTAGGATTAACTCGAATATTTTTTTGGTTTCCTAATCTAATTAGGAATCCTTTTTTAATTGGGATTTCCTAGAATCTATTTAAAGGAGGCTAGGCCTCAGGTTAGAGGCACAACAACGACTCACTATTAAGAGAGAGAGAGAGAGAGAGACTCGGTTAGAGACTCAGTGAGAGAGAGTGAACATTGTAATTGTAACGGCTTAAGCCGTTTAATTAATATTCTATTTAAAATCAATGGAATTTCAGATAATTTATTTTAGCTCTGGATTTTTTTAAACTAAAAGAAACGTTTTCTTTTG
>JAULLF010403083.1:0-16785 GCA_035668175.1 Sarracenia flava
TTCGAGAAGGAATTATACACTTCACCTTCTCTTCAACCCGAGAAGGAATTACATACTTCACCTTCTCTTGGCCCCCTCACGGACGGGCAAATCCATTAACTCAATAAGAGTTTGATACTTCAGCCCCCTCACGGATGGGCGGTCCCGTCAATGAATTAAATATCCATTGACTTTACTAACTCGATAAGAGTCAGTCACTTCAGCCCCTTTACGGACGGGCAAGTCCATTCAATTATTAACATTGTATATTAGCCTCTTCACACTTCACACACATTTCACTTAACACTTCATTTAACCTCATGACACTTCACGCACATTACTTCACATTCAAAAATACACAAATAGTGGTATTTCATCTTTCTATCAATTCATAATATATAATGAATAAGTTACTTCACATTCAAATATTCACATATAGTGATATTCAACTTTCTATTAACTTTCAACACTTCATAACAAGGTACTTCACATGCAAGAATTCACATATTGTGATGATTAACATTTATCTTCAGCATTGGAAAGCCTAAGCTATACCAAAACAAACCTATACTTCACTTTACGACTACGTACTTCATTTGACTCCCATACTTCATAATGTATTTGAAATGCATCAAAATAGACAGGGCTTACTTCCATTATTACACACACGTAATAACTAACCTTCCAAGACATCAGGAGGGAGGCCAAGGCTACCCATCTACTACCTTTGTCTAGAGAACTCTTAGACCTATCCCTCCCACCTCAGACTTCAAATTTCAGTTAAGAAAAGACTCCAAGAGTCCTAAGACTCTTTGTTTATCAAACACACTTGTTTGGCTAACGGGGAAACACTTCGAATCCCTAGAATATTGGAACCATCTTCACACCTTTCTTTCATTTTTAACAATCCCTAAAAAGACTTTAGCGTCTCTCACCTCCTTGCATCTTTAAACTTCCTTTGACCCCTTTCATTTTGACTGGTTCTTATACTTCAAGTGGTGTTTCTAAACTTGTAAATCTACCTTCTAACATTCGGGGTGTTGACCCGACACCCAACTTCACGTGTTACTATCTAACTTTCACTAAAAGTTAATTTCCACAGTACAGCCTCATTAGACCCACAAGATTTATCTTCACAACATCATGGAACTTTAACATTTTCTGCACAAACATCTTCATTTACTATGAGTCATATAAAGGGAAACTTTAGGCTTCTAGTTTCTCTTCCGGAAAACCTACGCTATTCTCATTTATCACTTCAATGTCCTATATTATAGAATCTCAAGCTTTTCTATAACAAAAAGAAATTATACTATAGCAACTTCACTAAGGGTTTCCCTCAACCTCCTCTCAATTCCCAAAAATTTCAGCATTTGAGGGGCAGAGAATCAGTCACACAGCCGACTGTGTTAAGGACACAGCCGACTGTGTTGGCTGGTTCAGGGATTTCTGCAGCTTAAACAACCACACAGCCGACTGTGTTAGGGACACAGCCGACTGTGTTGGTCTGTACAGGAAATCCTGCAACTTCGAACTTCGATAATTTCATCCCAAAAACCCAAATGTTCGATATCTAAGCATTCTAAACATAAGAAAACATTAGGATATCAGACAAATAGACTTCCTAATAAGAATCTTCAACCAAACCATATGCAAAACAAGCTTCATAGTTCAAAAACTACAATATTCACAGAATCTTCACACGTTTTCACCTCCTACGTGTTCCTCCATATAACCTACCTCAATTTCCAGATGATGGCCGAAAATCAGGAGTGTGGGACACCTACGGTTGCAGCCCTTGATCTGAACATTAAGGATTTTGGGTTAGGATTCTCAAAAACACAAGAATATACACTTAATCTTACCCAAAATGTTTAGAAACTCCATAAAATCCTCCAATTTCTTACCTCTTGGAACCAAATGATGGCTGGACAGCAGCTATATGTCCAGAAAACCACTGATTTCGTGGCCCTTCTTTCCCATTCCAGTAGCCCTTAAACACTTCTCTTGAAACCCTCTTCAAACTTCTCTCCAATGCTCCAATTTTTGTGAAAAGAAAAGAAAGAGGAGAAGAAGAAATTGATTGTGGCAAGAAAGAGTTTCCAGCCGCCACCCCCTTCTCCCCTTAACCCTCACGTTGCTTTACCCTAATCATTTAGGTTTAGCTCTTCTAATCCCTCCATTAATTGCTAAAATTTTAGCCTTAACTCCCCCCTTTTCTTTTTATTCCTTAAAAGCCCCACATGTTTATATATATATATATATAACTATATATATATTTACATGCCCCTCCACTTCTCATTTAAAATCACACGCATAGCCCATGACCAACTTTATCGTCCACTTTTCTCAAAGAAATTCGAACAAGGGAAAAAAAACAGCAACACAGCCGACTGTGTTGATGACACAGCCGACTGTGTCTCTACAGTACCAGAATTTTCTAGTTTTCCTTCTTCACGATTTCGCTCCAAGACTTCCATTAACATATCTTTATGACCTACATAATTAATTAAATTAAATTAATTATGATTGGTCAGGATATTATAGAGCTTCCTGCGGGCTTACACATCGAAGATAGGGGACATCTATACCCCTGTGATACAATACATTCTTGATTAATAAATACCTGGTCGCTCTGCATCTGAGCTTCCAAGCCTCTGCTTTGTCTGTCGGGAGTTCCCTTGTCTGAAGAAACTTAACAATGGGTTCTGCCCAATTACCATTCTCCAGGATCCGAACTGGGAAAGCCTCCACAACAGGAGATGTGACTCGTTGACGGGCGACAACGAGCGACACGCCCTCTGCTACCTGTTTCAGACCTCCCGAAGCATATTGTGCAAGTCAATCAGCTTCCATATTTTCTAACCGTGGAATCTTGTTAACTTCTGCTACTTCAAAACTATCGAGGAGGCGTTTGGCCTCAGCTACGTATCCCTTCAAACTTTCACTTCTTACCTCGCATTGGACATAAACTTGTTGTGCGATAAGCAGAGAGTCCGTATAAACCGTAATCTGGTTGGCACCATAAGCCTGGCCAAGCTGCAGTGCTCTGACAATGGCTTCGTACTCGGCCTCGTTGTTAGTGACAGGAAACTCCAACCGAATGGCATGTTTAAACTGATCACCCTGAGGTGATAAAAAACAAAGCCCTACTCCGCCAAGAGTCTTTCTAGAAGATCCGTCGATATGTACCTTCCACACCTTAGCTGGGTCAATCACCTGAGTTTTCGAACCGGACGGGTCGATCGGATGTTTGAGCGATAGATCCTGATCTTCGGTTTGATCCAACCCAAGTAGCTCAACCAAGAAATCCGCCATGGCCTGACCCTTCAACGATGTTCGTGGTCGAAATTCCACTTCAAATTGGCTCAGCTCGATGGACCACTGCTCTAGTCTTTCGGAGAGCTCTAGTTTCTGGAAGATCTTCTTCAGAGGTTAGTTTGTTAGCACTATGATGCGGTGCGACTGGAAATAGGGTCGTAACCATCTTGACGCAATCACGAGGGCATAGGCTAATCTCTCCAACCTGGGATGCCTAGTCTCCGCCGGTAGAAGGACTTTGCTGATATAATATACAGGTCTTTGCTGCCCTGAGTCAATTCTGATGACTGCGGCGCTAACAGCAACTAGAGACACGGCTAAATATAAGAAGTGTTCCTCACCCAGCATCGGACTTGACAACAGCGGACGACTAGCCATGTAGGCTTTGAGATCGGCGAAGGCTTGACTACACTCTTCCGTCCAGATGAAAGCCTTCTTCGGTATTTTGAAAAATGGCAAGCATTTATCCGTTGATCGCGAAACAAAAGGATTGAGGGCTGCTATTCTCTCAGTAAGGCGCTGCACATCCTTAGGTTTTGTTGGTGGTCGCATATCGATGATGGCTTGGATCTTGTCCGGGTTTGCTTCTATTCCTCTTTGACTAACCAAGAAACCAAGGAACTTCCCGGAGGATACGCCGAAGGCACATTTGGCGGGGTTAAGTCTCATCTGATGCTGTTCCAAGATGCGGAACACCTCAGCGAGGCTAGCCAAATGTTGGTCGGCACTTCGGCTTTTGACCAACATATCGTCAATGTACACCTCCATGTTGCACCCAATCTGCCCTTCGAACATTTTGTTGACTGTCCTTTGGTAAGTAGCTCTCGCATTCTTAAGTCCAAATAGCATGACTTTGTAACAGTAGGTACCCCTAGGGGTGATGAAGGCAGTTTTTTCTTGGTCGGGCTCGTGCATAAGGATCTGATTATATCTGGAGAAAGCATCCATGAAGCTAAGAAGTTCATGGCCCGAAGTGGAGTCTACCAGAAGATCAATCATGGGCAAAGGGTAGCTGTCCTTCAGGTGATAGATAGAAACGGAAGCCTGAAACTAAAGGAGGGCGGTGTGACCCAAAATGGCATTATAGGCCGAAGGCAAATCTATTACCATGTAGGTCAACATGCTCGAAACCTTCAGCTGGTAATCTCCCAAAACCGTGGGCAAAAAGATTGTTCCCAAGGGGAACTTACTTTCCCCTGTCAACCCAACGAACGGGATAGCCACTGGCCGAAGCCTATCATGACTAATTCGCATCTGGTCGAAGGCCCCCAAGAACAAAACTTCAACAGAGCATCCCGTATCAACATGGACTCTCCGAACCAGACAGCCGCCGATCATCAGACTGATGACTAGCGGATCGTCATGTGGCTGTTGGATCAAGGGACCGTCCCGATCGGTGAAGAGCATGGTGGACAAACTCAAATTAAAAAACCAATCCTCCGTGGAACGACAACAGCGTGGATCTGGTTGAGGTCGTCTACCTGAGGAACCACTGGCTACCATCTGAACTTCAAAATGGCCCTTTCCCAACATCTTATTCCGTCGTCGAGAGTCGTGAGGTCGGATACGGTTTAGCAAGCCACGTTCGGGCTGATGGTGACATTTCTCCTCCCATGGGACAACACAGAACTGATCCAGTTTCCCTTGCCGAACCATCCTTTCCACATGGACCTTAAGCTGATGACATTGTTCTGAATCATGTCCACAACTCAAATGGAACTCACAATAGTGACCTTCCGGTCGCTGAACTACAGAAGACCGTTCTTCATCCGTCCCACCGAGACCCGGAATCTCCCGGGTATGGGCAAAAGCTTGAAGTACAGAAGAATTAAGAGGAGTATAGTGGTGAAACCTGGATTTGCCACGACGCCTATTCTTCCTAATAGCTCCGGCTTTCTGCAGTGGTGGGATGTTGCCTCCACAAGAATCTGGGCTTTTCTCCATGCTATTCCTGACTAGTTCATTAACTCAGGTTTCACCTTCCCCTCCGGATTCGGGAGGTCCTCCCGGGGTGTGGGACCGCCGGGACACCATGACCACTTCTGCGCCGACATACCTCTGGACCCTTCTCATAAGGTCGACCATATCTTCGGGCGGGTCCTCAGACACTGCGAACAGAAAGCGGGATGGTTGCAAACCTCCCAAGAAAGCTGCCATTACTATCCTCTCATCTCCTTCGTCAATCTGGAGGGCTTCATGATTAAACCGGCTAATAAAGGCTCGAAGAGATTCTTCACTTCCTTGACCGATGTCTATCAAGGAGGTAGCCTACTTTCGATACCTCTGGGCTCCAGCAAAATAATCGATAAAGGCCTGGGCAAGCTGAGCGAAAGAATGGATGGTGTTTTGGGGAAGCTGAACGAACCAAGCCTTAACCGGCCCTTGAAGAGTAGCTGGGAAAGAACGGCACATGATCTCTTGTGTGACAGCATAGAGGTACATCTTTGACTGGAAAGCATCTACATGATTGGAAGGGTCGGTAGTTCCGTCAAACAGGTCGATTGGTGGCATGTCAAATCCCAATGGCAAGGGAGCATCCATTACGGAAAAGTTGAAAGGAGAAGTCCCCTGGTAACGGTCATTGTCGAAGAGGGCTTTCTCCTTCAGTAGTAATTTCATTTCGTCAACCTCTACCATGGTCATTTGTAATCGCTCATTAATACCTCCTCTAGTGTCGTTGAGGAACTCTTCCGAATGAACCTGACTCGCGCCTCCCTCACTTGTACGAACAGAACGCGATGAAAATCTCCCATAAGACTCCGGGACTCCGTTTGGGTCCGAATCTGTTGAAAGAGATCCAAGCTATGAGCAGCAAGTTGCAAAATTGCGTCGGCTAATTATTGATTCTCTCTTTGCAACGATTGAGGAGAAGGACTGTGTGGACACTTCGTGGGTTGTAAATTGGTGACATCAGTCATGGAAATTTCTCATTTATCCATTGAATTGGTTCAGGCAGTCCCCGAAAGGAAACCAATACTATAAATAAATTTATAAAAATGTTTCCCACAGACGGCGCCAACTGATAGCGTCAAGATTCCGTCGGGTTCCGAACCAGTGATCAACGGGTTTGTGAAGCTTATCGGGTCTGAAAAAGGATAACAAACAAGTTAGGAAAGGGTGCTAACATCCCGGCGTACCCTCTCCGATGCTTAAATTAGTACTGGTATAGGGAGAAAAAGTAGACCGTAAAGTGCTGAAATCTAGAGAGAAGGAGGAGAGAAAATTAAGAGTGTATATGTTTAATTTTTTTCTATTGAAATTGTGTAAGAAAAATCATACCTCGTTCAAGCGTTTCCGATTAATATGTACTTAATCCGATCAAGCGGCACGTGGCTAGGTCGGCTGATGCGTGGCCCTTCAGATGAGGGTCTTTCTGAGATGGGCTGAGGTCTCTTAGATCAAATGTCAGGATATGGATTCTTCACGTGACTTCTGATGCTGGGAGGGGAAAATATTAACTCCCATTTATTGCCTTCTGCAAAACCTTTACACGTGCTAGATTATGATTGGAGGTCGGTCGGATGGGTGTCCCTTGTAATCATTACCCGTTACTGCGTGATTTGCTGCGTAAGATACGTTGTAGCCGAACTGATAGATGCCAACCAAAGAATCTGTTTCGCACAAACGGTCGAGGAACTAAGCAGAGATAATTGCTCGGGTGGTGGCGTTTGGTCTATACGGTCGGGCATTGATAAGTCCTTTGCCGTTCAAGTTGCTTCGTACGGTCAGCATGGTAGAGTGACAGTCGGACACCTAACTCCTGGCTCGGATATACGGCGTATAGCCCTGATATACTGTTCTAAGCTTGGCCCAAAGGAGGATTTGTGGGCCCAGACCGAACGTGATAGGTCGGAGATCGGCACATATAGAAAAAGGGGGTCGAACGTACAAAACCAGGCTCGGCCCATAAGCAGACAGTGGGCCTGGAATACCGACCACGGGCTCATATGGGTCGGACGGCTTTTCATAGGTCGGATCTTGGATCGGACCTTATGAAAGTATAACTTCCATCTTGATAAATATGACAATGATATAGATGTGTCTCTCCAAAGTCCCAATCCGGGTATCTCTACCGACCCGACTTATGGTGGTGAAAATTACCACCACATCAATTATTATCATTAACATAATGTAAAAGCATAATAATTGATAAGTTTAAAAACTAAATCTAAAGTTTAAATTTCAAATTTAATTTCAAATGATAAAGTTTGGATGAATCAAGAATTAAATTATATTAAGATGAATTGTGATATGATTATGTCGTAATTTATTTTATATTATGGAATAATTTGAATTTGAACCAATTAAATTATAACATATTAAATTTTGACTATTAAAACTTATAAATTTTACACACACAAAAAACCAAGCTCTAAAAAACTCATAATATATATACTATATTTTATAATAAAACATTGTTAGCTTTTTGAACTTGAAACATATAATGTTTATATTATATATAGAAAGCTAATCAAATATTATTATAACATTATTAAAATTAAAATATAAATTATACTTTGATCAATATGTATGAAAATATTTCAAATAGCATCAACATATTTTTAATGTGTAGCACAATTAATAGATATTTTTATATTTATAATCATTTATTTGAAAAAATCTAAGTTTTGAAAAACTCATAATATCAATACTATATTTTATAGCAAAACATTATTAGCTTTTTGAGCTTGAAACATATATTGTTTATACTATATATTATATATAGAAAGCTAGTAAAATGTTATTATAACATTATTAAAATTAAAATATAAACTATATTTTGATCAATATACATGAAAATATTTTAAATAATATCAATATTTTTTTAATATGTGTAGCACAATTAATAGATATTTTTTATTTATAATATTTTATTGGAATTATATTATCTGATTTATTATTTTGTTATGAATAAAAAATTAGTTAAATTATCAATATTTATTTTCAATAATTTTACCATATAAATAATGAAATAGTGAACATATTCATTTTTTTCCCAACATGTATAATTTTAGAGCTTTAATAACTCTTAAAATTCGTACATTTTGAATATTATAATTATAAATGTAGATAGTCTAAAAATATATTGATATATATAGTACCAAAAAATTTAATAATAACTGTCATCGAACAAATAAATTAATAAATAAATTATTTTAATTATGCTCAAAATAATAAATAGATGTCAATAAAAAAGATAATATCTGTAACATATCACTTCTGGATAATTTATTAATTAATTTAATAAATATCTCGAAGATTCATTAACCCAAAATGAAGTTCACTCATTAACCGAAACTTCAAGAAAAACTGTCATTTTTCTAAGAAAGTTTGAAAATCCATAAGTTTCACTTTTCGTGAAATCCTATTGAGAAAACTTTACCTTTTAGACCCAAACCTTACCCCAAATAGTGTTAATGAAGCATAAGAAATTCCACCCAAGTCCCAAATTCAAATAAAAAATTTCAAAGTTTTTCGAAAGCAGTGGGCTGTTGTAGCACACACTGCTCGAGCGAACCTAACCACTACTCAAGTGGATCCAATCAGAAAATGGCTTTTTAGCCTAAGAACTATAATGTGTTTTTGATCCCAAAACTTGTTTCGTTGCTTCATTTAACACAGTATAGAGTAGACTAGAATGAGAAGGCAAGTAGCCAACTTTGCAACTTAGGTTTGCTAAGTTTTCTAATCCCAAAAGTAATGAAAACTCATGAAAACACCTAAGTTTCAATGATTTTCATAAAGCTGTATCAAACCCATCTTTACCCAACATGTTATAACCCATCTTTAACAATTTCTATCATAAGGAGATTATGTATTCTAGCACGGTAAAATACTCAAACCATTCTAATCCCGGATACAAAATCTTTACTAACATGATGAACCCAACGAATCTCACTAAGCATGCAAAACATGAATGGCCTCATGGCCTTACATCATTTCTTATCCAAAGAAGGATATACAAGAAAGTGTAAAACTGTAGCGACCCGACCCCCGGTCGTACTTTTTTCATTGCTTTGCGGAATCGGTTTCAAACTTGAAGTACCTGTTTGCGTACAATATTTTATGTTTGGACTCGTTCCTGTTGGGTTTTCGTTAAATCCTCTCTCGTTTATGAGACTTGGGTTTTTATACTACATCCGGGAAAGTTTCGTAGCATTCAAGCCGAAACTCGTAATCATTTTACACTTTTTTCAAGGTTTCGGTACAGCAGAATAGCGCTCGAGCGCTAATTACCGCTCGAGCGGTATGCTTAAGTTCAGTCCTTTAAAAGCCACGGCTTTTTCAATTTTTGGGAATAAAAATTCAGACTTTTGCTCTCCCTTCTCTCTAGGAACATGCTGGAGCAACTAGGGCTTGATTTTGTGTGATTCTTGGGGCTTCGGATTGGATTCTATCACTGTACGCTCGACCACTAGGACGAGGGCTACGTTTCCATCGGACTCGTTCTCGTTTTTGCCACTTCGGACAGCCTTGGTTTGGAGCTTTTCTGGTTTAAAGCATCTTAAGAGGTAGGATTCGACCTACTCATGAACTTCCTATGCTATATGCATGGTTAATTTCTAGTATTTATGATAGAAATGCTAGTTTTTGTGTTTTTCTCGCTTATATGGTATTTTGCGGGACCCGAAACAAAGGGTTTCGGAAACCATGATACTAATGGCATTGGATGCCTTGAGGCCTGTTTGATCTGGAGGAGATGTTATAAAAATTATGATCAATCCCATTATGAAACATTCTTTTCGAAGAGATGGTTGATCTTGGAATTGATTGATTTGAGGTTTGCTCCTTTCTGAAATTAACAAATTTACGAAATTTTCTCGTAAGAAGAGCAAGGTCCTCTTCATTAATGTCGACTAAGTCATCATCGCTATCAGTTGTGTCGAGATGAGTGGATTTCAGGGCGACGCCTTTACCAAAGTTAGATGGGATATTGCGGGACGAAAGGTGATTAAGTTCGTAAGTTTGGAATTTGCCTACTAACTCTTCAACCTTGAGGGAGTCCACATCATGGTTCTCTTCGATGGCGATGACCGTAGCCCTGAACTTTGCAGGTAGGGACCTATGAATTTTCCTCACGACTTTGGAGGAAGTGAGGGGTTCGCCTAACGCAAAGAATGAGTTAACAATCTCACTATGGTTGAAGTAAAAGTGGTCGAAAGACTCATTTTCAAACATTCTAAGTTCTTCAAACCTAGTAGTCCTCATTTGGAGCTTAGAGGTCTTAACCATCTGGGTTCCCTCGTGTGTGACTTGGAGAATGTCCCAAGCCTCTTTGGCTATCTCACAATGTGAAATTCTAGAGAATTCAATCGGACCCAGGGCATTGTGTATTGTGCCAAGTGCTTTGTAGTTATACTTGGCACAAGAGTTCTTAATGGCTGTTCATTCAGATTCGGTCTTGTCTCGATTTTTATGAGTGGTGGCATCTTCGATTTTGGGCAACTTATAGCCATGCACAATGGACCTCCAAACACGTATCCCCATGGAGTTAAGGAAATCCCTCATTCTAGCTTTTCAGTAGGGATAATTAGAACCGTCAAAATGTGATGGACGAGTTACAGAGAGACCTTCCCTTTCTAACTCGGGGTTCATTGTAGCTATGGGATCAATTCAGGTGGCTAGGCCTTAAAATGAGAACCTGTGCTCTGATACCTATTGAAAGTATAGCTACGAACCACTTATGTAAACCTAGAGGGGAGTGATTAGGTTTAAAGCTGATATAATTAAATTAGTCCGATTAATGTGTGAAAATTAATCTTAGACCCTAACAAACTAGTGAGTTTATTCAACCAACAAAAATAATGTTAACCCCAATCCAACAACAACCATAAAATAATCACACACGATTTTACATAGAAACCTTAGGGTATATCCCCGAGATGAAAACCACGACACCAACACACAAATATGTTTTACTACAAACCAAGAACGTAATCCAAATACAAGAAAAGGACTTATACCCATATATCCATGGACACCTAACTCCAGTACTGTTGACGCAGCTCCCGGAGCGCCTTTTTTGATCAAGCAGTGTCCAAGGGAGCCACTCCCGATCTCCGTATCAACGACGGCTCCGTGTTTCCTTGGCCAAATGTGTGTTTAGTGATAAAAGGTGTGTGTCATGATGGTTGATGAATGGATAAACATAAGGTACTTAAAACATACAATCCATAGTGGACATATGAATACCTTTATAACACCTACAATAAGCCTCAATCGTGAGAAAGAAGTGTTGGTCCGAAAACACAACCTTGAAGGTGGGGGGGTTGAAAGGGTTGAGTGGCCAACTAAAAACTATTTCAAACACCAAAAAAAAAAAAAAAACAATGTGTATCGAAAAATAAACAAAATAAAGTGCAGAAATGTAAAGAGATAAGAGAAAGAGAGACCCAAACAATTTATAGTGGTTCGGTCAATACGATATACGTCCACTCCCCAAGAGGCTTGGGAATTAACTATCGGATTTCTTCGGGTGAATCGGAACCACAGTACAACGACCTTCTTCCAGGTAAGGCGTAACCTACTATTTTTAAAAGGTAAATCAAAACCTAATATTGTTGAAGGCCAATCGAAGCCTATTATTGTTTAAAGCCAATCGTAGCCTATTCTTCTTTAGTTGGTGAAGCGAAACCTCAGTCCGATTACTTGAGTAGGCGAATCGGAACCTGGTTTGTTGAAGTAGTTGCAATAGCAACTTGGTTCTTGAGTAGTGGCAGTGAGAACCTGGCTCTATCAGAGTTGGTGGTTCTTTTCTCCTTTATGAGATGATTTACAATTAAAAGCTCATTACAATAATCTACTTCTCTTTTTAAAGATATACAACAAAAATAAAGAACAATAAATGAGAGGAGGATAAATTTAGCCTTCGGCTATTTCCAAAACTGGAGAGAAACAGAGCAATATTGGATATGATCTTTGTGCTCTTGATTTTGGTGACGATGATGATTGATAATTAATCTCTCCAGCACTTTCATTTTCAATCTTTACTCCTTATATAGCCTCTGAAAGAATAGAGCCGTTGGTGTTGATTTACTAGTCGTTGAGAGCATTTAATACTCTGAAATTCGAACGTTAGAAGGTTCGGGATTTGAATTTCAGGCGCAAGTGTCGACACTAAGGGTTAAGGGTGTCGATACTTACTGGCTAGGGCATGCTGGGGTCGACACAAACTCCTGAGGTGTCGACTCAATGAGATCTTCTATTGCAGGTGTCGACTCAATTTCCTCTGGTGTCGACACTTCATATTTTTGCTGTTAAGGTGTCGACTTAGTGCACATAGGTGTCGACTGTTCTTGTTGGCTTCAAGATCTGAACTGGTTAAGCACAGGTGTCGATACATTTCTTCTTAGGTGTCGACACTTTCTTCTATTCCAACTAAGGAGTCGACTCAATAATATGTTGGTGTCGACTCAACTTTCTTCCTGGGAATATAAGCTGCTGGGTGTTGACCCTTTTCTTCTTGGTGTTGACACATACTTGGAACCTGGGGCCAGCTTTGAATGACACATTGAGGTATCGACACTTTCTTCCTCATGACTCATTCCTTGCTGCCTAACTTTCCCAGGTTCTTTGACTTATGAACTGAGTAGCCAAATCCATACATCTTCGAAGTTCTCTCTTGATCTTCTGATGTTCTTTAAGTAACTAGGCTTACCTTGAGCTGACTGTTTAGTCTTCCCTTCTCCCCAATGACTCCTTGGTTTTTGTGACCCTTCTTAGAGGATTGCTCAATGCTGCAAAGCAATTCACAGCTATCCTTAGGGAAGCCAATCCCCTCTGTATTCTGTATGAGCTCCATGAGGAAGTGAACGTCCTTGATGCAGGGCTCAGAGAAGAGTCTAATGGCGGCGTTGTGGAAATCTAGCCTCAAGGGACTTGGAGTTTACTCGCCTATGGAAAACTTGCGCATTGATGGGTTTCGAGCCACTTCTTCTTATCACCTTCAATCTCAAGTCTCTTCAGGGTCTTCAACCCCCATTGTCCATTATCTTCAAGAACTTCTATTCTTCACTCTTCAAGGTCTTCAAAATTTTCATGAGGTTTGGATGTTCTTAAGCTTGAAGCATGATCACCTACAGGCATTCTTTGGAGCAACCATGCTCTAATATAAGATGCCGATCCATTCTCATCTTGACTTTTGCTAAGAGTTCACGGTATTAACTCTGAGGATCATTTTCGTAGGAGTCGAGGGAAGAAGTGAGGATGTTAGAGGCAGCGCCGAGAAATTAAGTTAGCCAAACTCAGAGAGAAGGAGAAGTCACCTTTTTCAACTACTTAGTATCTGATGAGACGAACAATAATGCTTTATTCATATCTCTTCTCTTTCTTCTTCTTCTTCTTCTTCTTCTTTTTCTACTGATTCTTCTTCTTTTTCTTTCTTTTCTGTATCGCATGCGTGTGGTGTCGGATCACCCTCATTTGTCATTAACATAGACAAGACATTAGAGTAATTAAGATCGAATCAATATGTTCATATATATCAAAGACAAGATAAACACACATATTGATAATATTGATTGGGCTAACAAACTCCCCAGATATTAAATAAATGTTAATGTCAGGACCTTAATTAATCATGATGATTTAGTTGGGTTAGCATCCAAATGATCAAATCTATTGGTTGTTATATGTCAAAACCAAACTTAATCATAATGATTTATCAAATCAATAGGACTAACATTCACATGATCAAATCAATTGGTTGTAATATGTCAAAACCAAATTAAGGCTTGATTGAAAAAGCCTTTAGGCTAGCAAGAAGCATTAGGGTGATAGGAGACCTAGAGAGAAGGTGGAGCTAGAGGAAAAACACAGCTATTTCTCTCAAAGTGAAAGGCTCAACCATAGCTGTCGTTAAGTTGTATTTATATAGGAAAAAACACCGGCGCTACAACGCCCTTCGAGCGCGCCGTGAGCGCGTGATGGTGCTCGAGTGCTCTTTGAGAGCAATTAAGGATTGTAGGTTTTTTTCTGCCCGCGCCAATGAGAGTTGGTCAGGATTTCAATGATGAGCTCGAGCGCTCTACAAGCACACTATTGGAGCCTCAAAAACCCAACTCTTGGTGAAGGGAAATAAGATATTAAATAGTGGCACTCGAGTACTCTACGGGCGCTTCAATATCTCAACGATTGGCTTAATGAAAAAGGCACAATTAATATTGGCCGCTCGTAGCCGCTTGAGCGTTATTTGAGCGCTCGAAGGTGCTTGAAGGTGCTCGTGCCCCTTTCATGCGCCAATGCCTAGAAATCATGATGAAACCATAATTTCTCTGAGATAACAAAAACACAAACTACTCTAAAGCATATGGTATAAAAAATGAGATATGCATATGGGTGTGTGTATGTGGGTGTTATATACCTTGTACCAGATAAGGAGCGGGTCTGCTGAATGTGAACTGGATGGAGGACCAAGACACAAACACCTGAAACCCCAAACACAAAATCAAAGGTACAGACATAATGGTTTTGTGCCTAACCCGAGAATAGCCAAAATACTAACATCCCCGATTTTGACTACACACAAAAACAGTTTATATCATCAATTCAATTCTAGTAACAGCAGAACATAAGACAATATAATTGGAACCATATGTTACATTCCACAAGTAAATTGTACTCCAATCGTGCAGGATAAATAAGCTTGGTATGATAGTTATCGAAAAAAATTTCACAATAAGACAACTTATTCTTTAAGTTTTTACATTTCAAATCATTATTATTTTTTGTTTTTGAAAAGAATTAGTTACGAGTTCAAGAACCTATCTATTCTACACAACACAAGAGTAACATTGATCTATTGGGAGTGTTTAGTAGATCTTTTATGCCTTTTGCTAATTGAAGGCAAGAAAATGAAGTTTGACTAGACAAAATAATTCCCATAATGTTTTGAAAGCATGAAATGAACGCCCCCATCCTTGTATTCAGTTTGATACCAGTAGTCTGCATAATAAAGGCACAAAAGTGACATGAAAGAGAATCAGAGCATCTAAATACCATATATTGCAATTTCTATAATCACACGGGAAGAGAATAAGAACTATACATAAGCTATGACCAATGGAAACTTTTAAGCATGGTAAATGTCAGATTTTCTTGTCAAATAAGGGAAAATTTGATCTCAATGTTGCATGAAGGTAAAATTACAATGAAAAAGTATATGACAGCAATACAGATATAATTACATCCACTTCCATGCTCCTAATTTTTTCATGTCTTAGTCCCTTATCTAATTCATATTTTCGATTCCTGCATTTTGGGAAGATCCCAACAAGTTTCTCTCTCTCTTTCTTAAGGATCTCTAGAATGACAAACAAAAGTTTCCTTTACCATTTATTTATAGTGGAATAGTTATAATAACTGCCATTTCCTTTTTGAAGGATAAAATGAGACAGCTAAACTATTGTATGATACATTCACATTATAGAAATGCCCAATCCAAAAAAGAAAATGATACATTATTAAATGTTTTCAATTTCCATATAGGTATCTGCTTGACACTTAAAAGTGACGATTTAATCCCATTATTTACACTAGATTAGGTCTGAGATATTATTTAATATCGTGTTTTTGTAGTATTTTTGTGTTTTTGACAGATTATGGCATGGGAATGCAAAACAACAGCAAAATAAATAAAACAAGATGAAAATTCGAAGAAAAACTTAAGACCAAACAATTTTCGTCCGGATGTTGCCACACTTCTGTCTGGACATTGATGCCATAACCATCGGGACGCGCAACAATTTTCGTCGGGACGCCACAGTCGTTTCCGTCCGGACAGTGTCGTCGTTTCTGTGCGGACGGTGTCGCCAATACAATCCTAATCCGAGAATGGCTCCAACTTCTAAAAATCTATAAATAGACCCTCAGATGTAACAGTCTAACCTTTTTGAATTAATTAAAGTAATTTTAATTAATAACAGCCTCATTGTTTTTATTCAAAAACCAACCTTCTTCAAAACTTGTAAATTTCTGTCTTAAAAACCTCAGTTCCTTGCCAATAGAAAACGTGTATTTTTTTTTTTAAAAAAAAAACAAACTACTGTCGGTCGACTGACACCCAGTGTCGGTCGACTGACCTGGAGCTTCAGCTGCCAAATTCTGCACTTCAAAAATCAGAAATTCTTTTACCCACACTTCTAAAGTTTTTCTTCTTAACAGTTGAAAATTCTTGCCAATGAATAATATATATTTTATTATATAACAACTGCAAACTTACAAAAGTTTTTTTTTTGATAAAAGAACTACATAATATGTTATTCCCCCAATACACAGATAACCCCGAGGAAAAAGAAAACCTCACCAACATGCAACTCATGATCCTAAACAGGTAAAAAAAAACAGTAGGATCATCTTCTATGCTTCCATGCAACACGGCTCTTTGAATCTTTAAGAATGTCCTTCCTATGGCCACCTGCGTTGTTATTTTATAAAACAAATAAAATAACAACATTAGCACAACGCTAGTAGGAATTATAATAACAC
>JAULLF010403084.1:0-11010 GCA_035668175.1 Sarracenia flava
ACTTATTCTGAGTGAACAACCGGTGAGATTTTGAAGTCGAGATCTGGTTGCTTTAGTTATTTGAGTTTGATTGATTCGGAGGTATGTATATTGAATATTAAATTGGGTTTTCACACACACACACACACACACACACATCAGGTGCAAGGTCAAGAAAGTTATCATGATAATTTTACATTTTAAAGATAGTTCTGTTTAAAATTCAAGGGTATGGACATTTACAAATTTACCTTTAAAGTTTTCAAAATACATGTGACAACGTGCTGGGATTAGTTTATGTTAGTAACTGTTTATGTATTGTAATGTTTCTGTGTTAGTATTTATTTTTATCTTTAGTCGAGGACTAGCAAAGTGTAAGTTGGGGGGTGTAATCGGCACTCAAAAGTGACGATTTATACCCGTTAATTCACACTAAGTTAGTCCCTGTTTATTATCTAATATCGTGTTTTTGTAGTATTTTTGTGTTAAGACAGGATTTGGAGAAGAAACGCAAAACTACACCAAAACAGCAATAAAACAAGCAAATGCACAACACGAGATGAAAACCGAAGAAAAAGAACCAGACCAGCTCACAACCGTCTCGACTTTGAATTACCGTCTGGACCCTCGTCGCCAACAACTGTCGGGACTTACCCTCACCGTCCGGACTCTCGTCACCAACACCGTCGCGACTCACAGCCGTCACCAGTTGGGACTGCAATCGCCGAAATCGTCCGGACTCGTCACCACCTCCGGACTCTAGTCGCCGTTTCCGTCCGGACTCCTCATTCCCGTCCGGATTGGTCGTGCCATCAAGTCCTAATCCGAGAAGGACTTGGACTTTCTGAAAACTGTAAATAGGACCCCACCCCCCAGCCATTCCATCATCTAGGTCCTCGGACCACAAGTCCTCTTCTTCTCTCTAAATTACTTTTCTGTCCCCACTGGGCCAGCACTGGAAGGTCCGAGCCTCGACGAGGAGCTGCCAATGCCAGTCGACATTAACTCGAAGGTGGTTTCTACCCCGACAATGCGTGGCTAAGTTCTTTTTTGCCCCAGGTTCAGATGAAGCCCGAGTTTGGTAATTTAGGAGTACATTAATTTCATTATTTTATTATAGCCTTTTGTAATGGATTTGTTATGCAACAATTATATTCCACGACGTATTTGATCGTTGGAACATTTTTATTATTCTAATTTAATTAATATTCCATTTAATCTTTCTGTGATTGTATTAAATGAGTGTTGCATAATTGTTATAATTGTTATTCGAAGATTAAATATAAGATGGCTATGCCATAGATAAGACGGGCCGTACTCCGGACGGACCATGCTATAATCTTGGATAGGGTATGCCTTACTTAGTATTCGGAGATTTTAATTATTTACATGCGATATTTTATGCTATGGATGAGACGGGTTATACTCCGGATAAGTCGTGCCAATATCTTAAATAAGATATGCCGTGTTTTTATGTAAATCTCACTTTCTTGAATTCCATACTGGTCATGTCACAGTAGGATTTAAATCTATTAAAGGCTAGATAAAATAAGAAATTAATTGAACCAAGAAACCCAAACGAAGGTGGATTCTAACCTGAGGTAGACTCTTTTTCATTATACTTAATTTTATTTGTTAATTTATTTTTAAATTATAAATATAAGTAGTAATTAATTAAACCTTTTTAAATCAAAACCCAAAATCCATTTCTTTTTGATTATTTTAGAATTGAATAAAATCTTGGATATTTTGACGAGATACCTAATTTCCTCGTGGGATCGATCCGAACTCTCCACTAGCTACCTGTTAGTACGGATTTTGGTATAAACTAGTAGTAGAGACGACACAGCTACCACTAATTTTTGAATTTTAAAGAACAACGGCTAGTTTAACATTGTCATATTTTTTCCAACGGCTAGTTCATATTCTTGGCCTATAAATAGAGCCCTTGAGCTCTGGTTTTTTATACTTCAAGCCTTTGAATTATTCGCTCATATACTTACATTCTTGCGCTTCAAATTCTTGAATTTGTTATTCAAATTTGTGAGAAAATCATCTAGAAATACTCCTTGAGTTTCATTTCTTCTATTCATTGAGTGTGAATTAAAGAGCTTACATTTGTACTTACTCGGCTATCCATAGAGCCAATTTCTTTGTATACACTTGTTTCAATCATCATTGTAATTGAGAATTCGTTTCTCAAAAAGTTCTTATACTTGAGAGAGGTGACTCTCAAGAGAGGCTACTCCGTTTAACCGAAGAAAAGAGGTATCTCCACCTAGACTAAGGAGGGATAGTGCAATCCTCAAAACTATTGGCTTGAGGCAAGAACGTAGGCCTTAGCGCCAAACCTTGTAAACCGTGGTGTCATTTCTTCTACACTTGATCTTTCATTTATTTACTTTACTTTACGTTACTTTGCTTGTATATTGTACATTCACACTTGGACTTAAAATTTTTTATTTAAAATAATTTTTTTAAAAAGTCCAATTCACCCCCCCCTCTTGGGATTACACTTACTATCACCTTTGTGTTGGCCTTTGCACGTTGTCGGTGTGTCAGCAATTTCTCAAGCCTAGTCTTCCCTTGAGCAGTGAGCTGACACAATCGTTGTACGTCCCTTAGGTCTTCCTTAGGTGTTATCCTCGTGTCATCCGATTCCTTGTAACCATATCCTTAGACCTGTGTCTATCATAGGATTTGGTATCCTTTTTCCTCTAGTGTTATTTCTTCTAGAGAGGTCGTATAGGAGTGTATATATACCATGTATATTTATTTATTTTATTCTTCTTTCTTCTGCATGCTTATGTACCTATCATTCCTATTATGTACATGCATGTGATATGAGATAACTATTACTCTTGTAGAACATAATTATTTAATGGATTTTCATGAAAATTGGAATTTCCTCATTCATGTATAATTATACTTGTATTTATAATCTGAGTTGATAGTCTTGTTATTTCTCTATCTGCACATACTCTATGGGAGCCTTGTACTTGTGATTCACAAGTTTGGTATTATATATAGTCTTTTGGTTATGACCTTACCGTCTTGATCTAGATTGATCCACGTTTGTGGCTTACCTTAAGACGTTTTCCCTCGTCTGCATCTGCATCTAAACGACCGCCTGTTGTAGGTGTAAGTCGTCATTCGTGCGACCCCTTTGATAACATTACCTTGTTATCCTCACCCTTTATATTGTGTTATCACAATTACTGCTCTATCTTAAAAAGCGTGTCTAGCCTTATCTTACGGCTTAGGGTTATATAAGGGAAAAAGGTCACGTGTGTGCTTTTTGGTTATCTTGGCCAAGGATTATGCGTATATCTGAAGGTCCAAATATTTTGGGTTCGCCTTCTGGTTTCAAACGCTTCGTTCATATCCTTATGATAGGATTTGATCCTAACTTGTAACCGGTCAAGTATATTGCTCCCATGCACAGAGTTCATGATTCACTATTATTAGTGAGATAACGTGAATTATGTATACTTAAGTTAATTCTTGCATGATTATATTACTCAAGTTTTATGTACTTGTACGAGTTATTAATGCTCATGTCTTATCCATGCTTATAATATGCATTTTTGTTGTATATTTTATGTTTGCATGTTTTTGGGGGGGTCTCTAGCTTAGGGGGAGAGTTTCAGTGAGAGCGTATATATGAGTATTAACTCATTTTTTTGGGGAAGGGGGATATTCGAACCAAGGGGAGTGTTTGTCATCAGTATAGGTTTAAACATTAAGTTTACTCTTGTCTCTTCCTTGTCAAACTCTCTTCCTATGTACAATGCTCATGGAATTCTCTAAGAGCACCCGGATTCTTTTCACCCGAGCACTTCCTCGCGGGTGGCCTTACGACTGGTCGGGTTTAAACCGCAGACATCAATCCCTTCGTCTCTCCATCTTCCCAATCGCCTTTCCCTCCATCTCTCTGAGCGATTGCCTCTTTCACCCTAGGTATTCTTTCTCCCTAGGTTCTCCTTTCCCCGTCTCTCACAATCACCCTTCTTGCGATTTTGAGTTCCTGGCCCCTATCTTTCTGCTCTCTCATGGATTGTTTGTGTTCTGGGGATGACGTATATCCCTTGTAGATGTCTGATGATCATTGGAGCAGCGTTTGCAGCAATGCCCTCCCTGTTAATGCTTCTGTTGATGATTATGGGTCTTCCCCTGTTGGGGCTTCTCATCCTTCTTGCTGGAGGACAAGGTTCCTCCAGTAACCCACATGGGTCACGTAGCAGGAAGAGACCTATCTCTGAGTCTTCGGACACAGACTACCTGCCCACAGGCACAACTCGGGCATCCTACCTGACAATCGTTCGGCGTGGGGTTCTAATTGAGAGGAATATCCCCTTCCTTGTTTTGCCCTAATTGGGGTTATGGATCAATTTACGCAGTGCGGTTGGTTGAGAATGGGATTTGGAGATGAGTTGGTCTACCCAGAAATGGTGAGAGAATTCTACTCCAATGTGACTAGAATTGACCTTGGATGTCATTCTCTTACTGTCACCATCCGGACTCGACAGATTTCCTTCTCAGTAGAGGACATTGCAGTAATGTACCAGTTGCCTCGCGTGCCCGCTCCTCAGTGTCCATTCACTGAGGGCATTCGACCTTGTCGTTCTGAAGTCTCTCGGGAACTCACCAATGGGACCTTCAATGATGTGGTCACTCTCAAGTCCTATCATCTTGCTTTCCATTATCACTTGCTACATCAAATTGTAGCTTCTTCCATTGATCCCACTGGGCACTTGTCAGGTGTCTTGGCCTCACACACCGATCTTCTGTACACTATTGGTCATGGCTACTCCATTGACCTTGCATATCATATATGGTTTGGGATCATGACCTATGCTCGTCATCCTCCTGGCATAGCTGGAATTCCCTATGCTTCCCTCATCTCTCGTTTTTGCATTAGCACTGACTACACTTCCTCCACGGATGAGGATATGTAGTGTTACTAGTTTGCCTTGAGCCTTTTGTCCTTCCAAGACAAAAAAGGGGGAGAGATGTTAGTATTAGATATTTTAGATATTAGATATTAGATATCAGTATCTGTTGTATCTTTTGGTTGTTATCCTTTGTAGTTAGATGTTATTCAGATGATAGGAAGCAAGTAATACTTTGATGTTTTTCCTAACTACTATGACATGATATTTAATTTGTATTGCTTATATCTGTCTTTATGTTTTTATCCAGCATGCCATTTACTTGCAATTTTACCCTGTCATGATTCTCATAATCTGCTTCTATGTTTTATTTGTTTATCACATATATGCTTCATTTTGGTTTGAGTTTAATGTGCAGTGAGCAGGTACATGCTGGTTATATACAAGGCTTTAGAGTTTAGATTAGGACTTTGAGTATAAATGTAATTTATTCTCTTTGTTTCTTTTTTCCTGTATAAGCTTTGTTTTTTATTTATATGGTTTTGTCCCGAAAATGCTGAAGGGGGAGATTGCTAGTATATGAGCTATTCCCGAGTTGAGCAAACAAAACCATTGTGTTTATACCTTTGTTTTTTGGGTATTTATGTCTAGATTCTTTATTCTACTCATATTTAGCAAGTCTTCTCCGATCCTTACAGGTATATGGAACTCACATACACACACCATATGCATTCATGTCATATCATTAGGGAAGTTTATGTATATTGTTGCCTTAGAGAATTCATAACTTACTTTAAATTCTAGGCACTAGTGTGCGAATGGGCACAAACCCCTTGCAGCGCCCTGGAGTGTTCATAGAACACTCGAGTGGAAAACATTTTATTGTGCCTATCTCGATAAGTCGAGACTTGAGACATTGAGGCGCGTGAAGAGAGCCTGAAGAGAGCTCGAGCAGCCATATTTAATGTCTTAATTTCTCGTTGCCAAGAGTTGGGTTTTCTAAGCACTTGTAACGCGCCTGAAGAGTGATCGAGCTCAATGATAAAACCCTATCTATTCTTATAGGCACGGGCAAAAAAAAGCCTTCCATATTTAACTGTGCCCGTATAGCGCTCAAACACGTTATAGCGCCTACCGCACGCTCAAATAGCGATCGAGCGCCAATGTGTTTGTCTATATAAGCACCTCATACCCGCCGTTAGGTTTTTGAAAATCCTCTCCTAGTCTTTTTGGCTGTTCATGGAGGAACTACTGCTGCCTCTTATGTTCCCTCATGTCTTGGTGTTAGATCACACTATCAATGCCTAAAGATGCATCATAATCCAAGGTAGTGCTACCCCTTTCATGGTGATAAATATTTTCATCCATGTTTCTCTACTAGATATCCTTAGGATTCATGTTAGGTATCTTGCCTACTTATTGCATGCTTTTACTTTTATTAGTTCTTCCATTCATGGGATATAGGTTAAGGAATCCCTTAGGATAACCGTAGGTTTTGAGACTTGCATTAGTTTCACCATCCTTTTTTGGTTGTCTTACCGTGTAGTAACTTGGGATCCCGTGACTTGTAATAGTATCACACTTTTGCCTCTCGACTAGTAGTTTCGGAGAAGCCTTTGATGTACTACCACCCTCTGGTGTGCCGTAGTTCTTACCTTTCTTAGGATCGGTAACTAGATCACACTTGGAGTCATAACCATAGATATCCTTGTCCTAGCGGTCATTAGGTTTCATCTTGGTTATCATGATTCTTCCAGCACTCTCACCACTTTCCGTTGCACTATGCTTGAACGCACACTTGGCCGAGGTATCTTGGAGCCCACTTTGATAGGGAGATCGGGACTAGTTCCCGTGGACCACATGCTACACGCGACCTCTATTTGGATTGAGTATAGAGATACTCATAGAACGTGAGAGAGGGAGCTATTGCGACTTTTGAGTCAACAAGGGGATCAGGGCTTAGCTATCAAGTTTAAATGATAGGTTTTTCGCCAGTACTTATGGGTGTTTCCTAGTCTGTCTATCTTTTAAACCTATTGGCTTATAGTGCATAGTTTCCACCGTGTGTCGGTGCTGTGGTTTTCATCCCGGGGAGCTTCCCTAAGGTTTTCACGTATATCGTGTGTTCTGTATGGTTGTTGGCTGTTATGACTTATTTACAGCTTTATGTCAATGTTAATTTTATTAACTTTAACTTACTATCATGTTAGGTTAGAAAATTAATTATTAAAATTAAAAAATTTTAATTTTTGGCTCCTAACCTATTACCCCCTATAGGTTAGTCTATCGGTTCGTAATTGTACTTTCACACTCATATGTCTCATATGCCTCAGTTCTCTATTCAGCCACCTAACCAGCCCAATTCCTTTTCTCAGCCATCTGCACCTAACCAGTTCAATTCCTCTTCTCAACCACCTACACCTAACCAGCCAAATTTCTCGAATCAGCCACCTGCACCTAATCAACTCAATTTCTCTTCTTAGCCACCTACACTTAGTCAACTCAGTTTCTCTTCTCAGCCACCTGTATCTACCCAGTCAAATTTCCCTATCCAACCATCTGCACCTCACTAGCCCAGTTCTTCTCCTCAGCCAAGTGTACTTAATCAACCAAATTTCTATACTCAGCAACATGACTTCACCCAGCTCACTCATTCTTCACAGCCAAGTTCCTCGACTAATATTCTCATACAAGGCATTACAATTGATTTTTCAATACCCAATGCTCATCCCATACTCACTAGATCAAAGACACGAATGGTTTCTGTTGTACTCACCTCTACTGTCTCCTCCAAGTCTCTTGAATTTTATGAACCTAAATATCACAATGAAGCCATGCATAACCCATGGTGACTTACTGCCATGAATAAAGAGTTTTCTGCTCTCTTAAATCAAAAAGCTTGGCAATTAGTACTACCCTCCTCTCACAAAAATGTGATTCATTATAAATGGGTGTCCATACTTGAGAAAAATGCTAACTGGTCGATTGCTCATTGTAAAGCTCATTTAGTAGTCAAGGGCTATCTTCAATATCATGGCAATGATTTTCATCATACTTTTAACCCTGTGGATAAACAACCTATCATTCGTATTGTTCTTTCATTTTCTTTTCATTTTAATTGGTCTATTAAGTAATTAGATATTTCTAATGTTTTTCTCCATGGAGTTTTGGAAGATAAGGTCTATATGACCCAACCTCCAGCCTTTGTTGATTCTAACTATCTCTCTCGTTTTTGTAAATCTCTAAAGGCTACTTATGGTCTCAAACAAGCACCTCGTGCTTGGTATTCCACATTCTCTCATTTTTTGTTTCAACATGGCTTTGTGAATAGCTACACTGATCCTAGCTTGTTTGTATATAAAACTCCCATAGTTATTATTATTCTTGTGGTTTATGTAGATGGTATTCTCCTTATAGGAAATGATTGTTGTAATCTTAACACTCGTCTATATCAAATGCATTCTATTTTTTCAATGAAAGAACTTGGTGATATCAATTATTTTTTTGGCATTTCAGTTTAATCCACATATCACGGCTTCTTTCCTAATCATCAAAAGTATGCTTCCAATATTATCACTAAGGCTGGACTTGTTGACTGCAAGCCAGCTCCATCGCCATGGTCAATTAGATCCAACCCTTTTCCTTCGGATTCCCTGTCATTTTCTCAACCCTCATTTTACCGTAGCATTGTGGGAGCCCTTAAATATCTCACCAGAACCCGTCCTGATATTTCTTTGAATGCCAACACTATGTCAAAATGTGCAATGATCTACTAATGATTATTTCAAGGCTGTCAAACACATTCTTAGATATATGCAAGGTACTCTCCACCATGGTCCTGTGTTCATCCCAGGTTCTTTGTCTCTTTCCGCTTATTCTAATTATGATTGGGTTGGGGATAGAACTGAACAGTTTTCCACAAATAGGGTTCTGTGTTTATTTGGGATCAAATTTGATTTCTTGGTCAGCTAAAAAGCAATCAGTTGTTTCTCATAGCTTAGCCAAGACAAAGTATAAAGCCCTTGCTCACACCGCAACGGAACTTGCTTGCCTTAGAATGTTACTCATTGATCTTTTTGTTACTCCTTCTATTCCAGTTATTTGGTTTAACAACTGCTCTGCTCTTTCGTTGGATGTGAATTCTGTCGTTCATGCAAGATCCAAGCATATCGAAGTGGATTGTGATTTTGTTCATAACAAAGTTCTTTCCAAGGAACTAGTACTTAAACATATTACTACATTAGAACATATTACATATATATTTACCTAGGCAATTTCTGTGTCTGTTTCAACTATCTCAAAGACAGCTCTTGGTACGGGATTCTCCCACCTCTCGCTTGACGGGGGCTGATAGAGATAGTTAGCTACACCTAACTATAGTTAGTTTTCTATTATAATGGGTTACAGCTTTAATAAGCCAAACAATGGCCTAATGTATAAGACAAACTAAGTGTGTAATACTATGTAAGAAAGTAATAAATGCTTCTGGAGAATTCTCTTTCTTTTCGTTGCTCTATTTTTGTTCCTCATTTTCGTCACTCTCGTACCCTTTTTCCTAGACTATAATTTCAAGTATTATATTTGTTTGTATTTCTTTTCTTCCTTTTAAATTAACTTTTTCTTTTCAATAAATTAGCAATTCTACACACATCGCATGCACGATAAAAGTTAATAATATGTTTATATATGTATATGTTTGTGACAATTGTTCTAGTGATGGTCGTGAAGTAATGATAAAAAAAAGTTGGTCAATTTATTTGTTTATATACGTCGATTTTTTTTGCATATACTAAATTTTTAACTATCAAGTTTGTCTTAGCTCAAGTGAAAAAAAGGTCTTATTTATTTTTGATCTGCAAAGATAATTTTATTGATAATGAGAGTTTTAGACTGAGGGGCTAGAATAGCTATTGGGGCGCAAGGAGAGCCCCGAACAACGGCAAAATAAGCCACCCAGCTACCTAAAGCCGGAAGTATTACAACTTGAGTTACACTCAATATAAAAATACACTAAGCAAAAGAACACTTAAGATTTCCAAAACCCACAAACCCACCATTGTAGTTCAATGGTTGCTGCTCTAAAACCACTCCAAAAATATCAAAACTCCCTTAGGCTTACAACCAAACTGATATTGTTGGATATTGCTCATGCTGGTATAATATGTACTTGTATTGTTGCTTAAATTGGCATCCAAATTGATGATAACATATTTCTCTTATTGGAGATGCAGCTTGTAAAAATAGAACACCCAAGGTTTGGCCTCCATGTGAAGGAACTAGCACCTTGAAACTTAAGCTACACCTAGAGGGTTGTATCCTAAGAACTTACGGTTTGCTTCTTCACACACAGTATGCTCCAAACTTGACAACAGGTCCAAAATCAACCTTGTCAATAACCCAACACCACAAAACTTGATAGGAGATCCATATCAGCAGGTCCAAAAAGCCAATAGAAGCAGGCATGGAAAAATCAAATTGTTAACATGTAAACTAATTATAAGCCAACTACAAACTAAACCAAAGACCAATTGGTAATGCTCCCAATCATAAAACATATAAACTAAACATAAGCTAACTCAAGAATAAACCAATGACCAATTGGTAATGCCCCCAATAATTGCAAAGACCAGTCCATAAATCGGTGACCATTCCTGTAAAAAACCAACTAAAGATGCTCCTAAAGAGTGCATCAAAAGACTATGTATCAGCAAAAACGAAAACTAACTCCTCCGCAAACAGAAAAAATGATCAAGTGACTATTACAAGAGGACCACTCCAGCAAATACATTGGGTGCTGTAGCATAAGAAACTTCGACAATTGACTGCAGAAAAATGGCTGTTGCAAAAGGCTGGTTGATCGGCGTGTCGTCTCGCTGATAGTTTATACCAAAATCCTCACTAATGGGTAGTTAGTGATGAGTCCGGATCGATCCCACGAGGATAATAAGCAGCTCGTCAAAATATCGCGATTTTGTTATTTAATTCCAAAATATATAAAAAATAGTTGTTTCACAGGATTTTGGATTTTTAATTTAATATTAAACTAAGTTAAACTAAATACGGAAATAAAGTTTAAGAAATAAAAGAGATAAGATCTACCTCAGGTTTAGAATCCACCTTCGTTTGGTTTTCCTAGGTT
>JAULLF010405287.1:0-11007 GCA_035668175.1 Sarracenia flava
ATTTCTCTAAAATAAATACCGAAGTAAAACCGCGATCAAGAAAGTGATGACCGGAAGGCAGTTTGTGATTGCAGCAGCCAAACTTGCTGATGTATACTTAAGAGCAACACTTAGTATGTTATGGGTCACAGTAATCCTGAAAAATAAACAAGTTCTATGTATGTTACATGTTCAAATCATATATCTACTTATGATCATATGAAATGACTGAAATATGTAGAAGGACTTCACCAACCAAAAAAAAAAAAAAAACTAAACACGTACCCACAAAGACAAACCATGAAAATCTTACAGAAAGTCACTATTGACATTGGTGGTGCATTTTTCCTGGATCAAAAAGCAAGCCAACAACAAGTTCAGAAGGAGAATTATACTTGCAAAGTTGCACATACATCGTTCACAGTTATGTCCCAAATGATGTATTTGTAAATGTCGATATATATCGAAAGTCTAAAATCTCGTTACATATTAGTTATTACAATCCGTAATAGTCAATGTTTAAAACTTGAAAGTCTAGAATGCACGTATCTATATTGAGCTATAATGATCGCATAATTGGGTATCATGCAATGTGTTTTTTTTTTATACGTATGATGCTTATATTATGTTATGAGTCCACCATTTATTTTTAACCACCATAAATAAGATGAACATGGTACTTAAATATAGTTACCATATGATTATTAATGTATATTTACTAATACTTTTTCGATATTGGTTGGCCTACATATACACTTTAAATAACAATATCGATATGATATGTATTCTGATATCATTTTCAAAAAAAGTAAACATATTTGGACCATTACCAAGCGAATAACACTACGAATGGTAGTAAGAAAACAACAGCAAACACTTGTCTGTAGAAGACGAAAATAGAAGTGTTCATTCCCTCATCAAAGGCAGCTTTGGAAAGCAAAAAATAGCCCGCGTATATTAGCTGCACCAGAAAAACAACCACATATGGTTTCTTTGATACCATTTTCCAGAGATTCTCAGGCACTGCAGTCAAAATGTAAGAAATTTTAGGCTTTTCACAATTACTAGAACCACTAGCTATATATATATATATATATAACAATAATGAGATACATAGTTACATACTTATTCTATCAAATTAATATCTCAAATAATGGACCACAATCACAATTTTTAGTTATTAATAAAACTAAAACTCTAAAAATTTATTCTAGACGACTAAATTTTTAGTTATCAATTGATAATAGAATATTTTGTCAAAATTTCTCTTTTTAATTATAAACCAAGCAAACCGTGCAAACAGTGATATTAGATTCAAGCCTCGTTTTAGATATTGAACGGCTAGAAGTGGTCCTATTTAGGTTTAGAATAGGGTAGGTTTGTTATGTTACTTTTTTTTTTTTTTTATTATTTTCATTAGATCACTCCTTTGGTGAATCTAAAACTTGTAAATAAGGTTATGGGTATTTCACTTTCTCAATCTATTTGAGCATTGATAAAAAGGGAGATCGGACCTACGTGACTTGGTAAAAGAGATCGTATTTGATGAATTTCTAACAAGATTGATACACGCGTGGAGAAAATATTAAACTGCTTTTCTTCGACATTGATCAGAGATCACCAAAAAAAAAAAAAAGTATTTAAAGGATTGTAGTATATTTTTAAAAGGAGTTTGGATTCTTATAATTTTTAAGTTTGGAACAAAATTGGAATATGGAACCGATTAGTTATTTTGCATCTAACTAAATAAATTTTCTCAAATTAGATTTTTTTTAAATGAGATTATTAATTTAATTTAAATATTTATATGCAAATTCTTTAGTTTTTAATTCAGAGGATATTTGATTCCCTATAATCCCATATTTACTTCTGTATAAAATTTAGAACATCCAAATATAGGTTAGTGGTACCTCTATTCGCCACCAATTGAGAGTTATGAATTCGGTAAAGCTTTTACTTTTTGTTTCTTGTTATTAATTTTTGTAATAAGTTACAATCTTATTAAACACTCATAACTTTGATTACAAGTAATAATATTTTTTTCTTCTACGGTACCTACAAGTTAACACATTTACAAAAACAATTAAAATTTTTGTTACGAATTATAATTTAAAAACTACAAGTTTCAACAATATCAAACACCATCATTATATAGTTGCTAATAAGTGTAATCATTTTGCCCGTTAACCCGTTACTTGGCTCAAACCTATCCGATCCATTGGATTAAAGCTCGACCCAAGTCCGATATTCAGGCAAGCCGAATCTGCTCAGATAATAGTTGGACATGGTTTGAGTATACTTGTTCGAGCTTGGCCAACTCAATAGCCCAGCGGATAGGACCAACCACCAAATAATGAACAAACACAACTAAAATACATATACATAAATATACTTCAAAATTCACCACATTTACACTATTAATATTGTTGGAACGAAGCAAACACACAAAAACTTATAAGTTATCAGTGATTCACCTATATGCTTTCAGTAACTATGTTTATTTGACTTAAAATTGATAGTTTATTATTCAAATAGATAGTGTATATATATATATATATATAACAATTCAATAAATGTTTTTTGATCATGTAATTAAAAATATCAATGAATTTAACTTGTGCATGAATAACAAATTACTCAACGAGCAAAATTATTTATCCCTACACTAGTGCAAAATAAGAACAAAGTCTAACATTTCTTGACTCTACCTACACTCATGTATAACACTAATATAAATGAGGGCAAGATGAAGAAATACAATAAATTTATGGGGTTTGGATTCTCTTTCGTGCAATGGTTTGCACAACACTGTGCAGTTAATTGAAACTACATCGTTTCATGTGACTCTTCCCTCTTCTTTCACATCCACTGTAAAAATAGGAAAGAAGGGATGAATCAGGCTATGGCAGCTCTGTCTGCTTGTTTGTTCGCCAGTGTTTTTGACTTTTTTTTGTATTTATCAATGGTTTCTGTTTGGGCTAAAAAGTTTTTTCTTCCTCTTATTTGCTTAGGCCTTGTTTGTTTGGTAAGTAATTGCTCGTTTGACAAACCAGTTTTAAACAAATTTTTTGGTTTTAAGTCACTTTAAACCAAAAGTCAAAAAATCCATTTAAATAGAATATTCTTGACTTCTATTACAACTAAAAAGCTAAAATTAATATGATATAAAAAACCCAATAAAAACAAAAAAAAAACTTTTTTAAGAGTTGTGTACATTGTAGATTTAATTTTTGACCTAATATACTATAATAAAACATTTCTATCTCTTTTTTTCAAATCTCTCACTCATTTTTTAAATTTGTTTGGATTTATTTTTAAAAAATTTAAAATATCATCATGTGATTGGTTCAAAATTTAATTTTAATTAATCAACTAAATTAAATATGTGAGAATCTTAATTTTTGTAGCCTTAATTAAATGATTAATCACGACTAAGTCGGTAAAGGTTAGAGTTACGTGCTTCACTAGACCAATCTCAAACCAAAAACCTTAAATTCACAAGTGATTAAAAATGTTAAATTTAGTTAAAATTGACAAGAAAGAGTTTATTTTGGTATAACTCTTCGCTTTTAAATAATTGATTCCTAATTATTCTAAATGAAAATAATAATAATAATACTTTTGATTAAACGATTATTTTAAATCAATTCTACTATAAGAGTAATGAAAACATACACTAAATTATTTGCTGGAGAAATATTTATACACTATAAGTATACTAACATTTGATTTAGTTGATTAATTAAAATTAAATTTTGAACCAATCGCATGATGATATTTTAAATATTTATACACTATAAGTATACTAACATTTGATTCTGAGAATAATATTTTGGGGTGTTAACATTTATTCCCCTCAATAATTGCAGGTTTCCTGTATCTTGGATTTATCTGTGAGTACTCTCTCTCTCCACTTTTTCCCAATGTGCAGAATTCATACTCTTTTCGTCCTTTTTACAAGCGATTCTCTTTCTCTGCCTCGAACATCCCTCTTCCAATTTATCATTCGATATCATCTTTTTGTTCACATTAATTATACATATTTTGTCAATTAAAAATTATATTTTTGTTTATGGAACTATAATTATTTTCTAATAACTTAATAAGAAATTAGAATTATGTTCAATTGATATTTATAATTTTTTGAAATATTATTATAAAATGTTGATTATTTTAATTTAATCTACTTAATTGGCAAAATTAATATCATTTGTCAAAAGAAAATTTATCAACTAGAGACTTAAAATAAATAATAATTTAAAGAAAAAGCTTACAGATGTATTAGTTTTTATGGTGTCTAAACCGTAGAGTACTTTTTTTAACTAGTCCCACAAAATGTGAGATACATAATATTTAACAGTGTTATATATTAATAATCATCTCTGCATAACTAATTTCATAGGATCACTTCTCAAGTGCAATTATAAATCGTCTCTCATTATTAATCTGATCAATGAAACATAACCCTCACTTCTTAGTCTTAAATCACCAGAATTGTTTTTTTTATAGAAAGAGCAAAAAAATTATAAATGCTTCCTTTCGTATTAGTCTAAACAATCACTCTGCTGAATCTTGGTACATTTTTCTGACAGGTTTTATCATATCTGGGCTCAATATCATGGGTAAGACTAAAACTTCTTCTCCCTTTTCAGTTTAAAGGAACCTGAAGCTTAATTCTGGGAAAGTTGTTAATGATGTCAGGGCAAACATGTTCCTCTTTATCCCATGTTCACATTCACAGACGTTTTACAATTTTGTGTCATGATTTGTGTAAATTTATTTAGATTTCTATCACATTGTGAGATTGAGAGCGCATTGGGGACATGGAATCTATAATGATGTGGGGGGACATAGAATTTCTAATGTGAAAGACAATTCTAGCAAATTAATAGTGATAATGGCAGTGCAAACTACTTCGTAAAGGTTCTCCTAAGTGTACAGATTCGATCAAAGATTCGGACACAATCTTTTCATATGGGATGGGGCCTACATGATTGTGGGACTCATTTCATGCGAGGGTAGAGTATCCAAATCTATGATTTGTGTCTATGTACTTAACATTTTTATCTTGTAGTTCTTAATAGTTCAAGTTTTTTTCCTAATCAGTATTGTCCCTTGGAGCAAGATACGTGTGTGGGATGCTCTGCCTATTCTCATTTTTAATCTACAAGTTCAGTAGAAGGCATTTATCATTGTATGATACTATTGAAAGCTTCCTACAAAGTCATGACAACAATCTGGTACCTATTACTTACTCTTACTCACAAATTAAAAAGATGACCAAAGGTTTCAAGGACAAGCTAGGGGAAGGAGGCTACGGTTGTGTGTACAAAGGAAAGCTTCGAAGCGGTAGTATCGCGGCAATAAAGATATTAGGTAAGTCCAAAGCGAATGGCCAAGAATTCATCAATGAAGTTGCCACAATCGGAAGGATTCATCATGTCAATGTGGTCCGACTAATAGGATTTTGTGCTACCAGATCTAAGCGTGCTCTTGTTTACGAGTTCATGCCCAATGGCTCTCTCGAGAAGTACCTCTTTTCTAATCAAGAAGGAAAACTCTGCTTGAGTTGCAAGCAAATGTATGATATTTCTGTCGGAGTTGCTCGTGGGATTAAGTATTTGCACCGGGATTGCAACATGCAAATCCTCCATTTCGACATTAAGCCTCACAACATTCTTCTAGATGAAAATTTTACTCCTAAAGTTTCTGACTTTGGGCTTGCAAAGCTCTACCCAACAGATAGTAGCATCATCTCTCTCACTGCAGCTAGAGGAACAATGGGCTACATGGCTCCAGAGTTGTTCTACAAAAACATTGGTCGTATTTCATACAAAGCTGATGTTTATAGCTATGGAATGTTGCTCATGGAAATGACAGGAAGGAGGAGAAATTTAGACCTATTTGCAAGTCATGGGAGTCAAATTTATTTCCCATCTTGGGTTTATGACCAGTTCAAAGAAGGAAGGGACATAGAAATGGGAGAGACAACAGAAGAGGAAAAGCAGTTGGTTAGGAAGATGATAATTACTGCATTGTGGTGTATACAAATGAAGCCTGGTGATCGTCCCTCGATGCACCAAGTTGTAGAGATGCTTGAAGGAAATATTGAGCCTCTTCAAATGCCTCTGAAGCCTTTCCTAACTCCTCAAAACTTGCCAGCTGAAGATCATTGAATTAGCTCAAATCCAACTTACCGAGTTGCCCATTTTGTCAGATTGTATTGTATTTGTAATAGTGGATGATGATCATCATGAATGAGGCATTTAGTGTTGTTTCAGTGTCAGTCCATAGAATGATGTATGTGAATTAAATACATCCAATCATTTTATTTATCTGGTAGGGGGTAAAGTTTGAAAGCGAAATGACTTCAATTATTTTGTGTTCTTTTCTAACCAACAACACATCTAAAAGCTTAATAACCAAGAAAATCTTAACGTTATAACTTGACTTAAAGCTTGTGATGACCAATCAATAAGATATGAGTTTCTACATAATCTTTTTATGACCATAACTCTCATTGATTTGAAATTTATATGTCCAAAAATAAGTAATAACCGTTATAAAATCCTAACTCAAGTAGAATAGCCATTCATACCGGATGTCGACGATAAGGATCAAAACAAGTTGTTTATAAAACAAGTTATTTGAAAGATCAATTCTCAGCTTAATTCATAAAACAAGTTGTTTATTGTGAAGGTTGTAAACTAAGTAAACTAAAATATGGAGAAGTTGAAATTAAGGTTGAGGAGTTCTTAGGGTTTTAAATCTAGCCTAATTTCTTAACCAAAGTATTACATTAATTTAGATGTTCAATAATCAAATGATAACGGTTCGTTAGTAGCTACAACCTCTAACAATATCTTCAAGAGAAATCAAGTAACAAAGATTAGGCATAACCTATATTTGGTTAGCATGAATCGTGTATAAAGAACAACACATCTTTATGGGTATAGATTATCTCAACTCTCAGTTCCATGTATAAAGAAAACCATTGTATAATCTATGTATTTAAACCACAAAAATCAAATACACACATGCATAATGGAAATAATGAACTCAAAATCAAATCAAGCCCTCGAGTTATACAACATTAGTTCAATATTAAAAATTCAAAATGAATACAAAATTATAGTTACTTGATTAGGGTTTCTTTAACACCCTAAGATAGAGGTTTGGCCACACATGATAGATGAATGCTCTATGATCTCTAGTAGAATATCCATGGAACCCGATCCAAAAAAAAAATACATGGAACACTCTTGGGATCCTCTTGATTGTCTTTTCTCTTGTTATAAGTCCTTGATCACCTTATCTGATGTTAATGAGCCTTTTTTATAACCTAGGCCAAGCCTTAAGTCCCCACCAATATGAAATATGCATATTTTGATTAATTCTAGCCAAATTCTGTTTGGGCATAATTTGGCAGCTCATGCAGAATGTGAAATTAACTATAAACTGCTAAAACTAACCTAGACGAGGGTAAATAGGTTAGATACCGGTAAATTAAAAAATTAATTTCAATTAATTTGAAAAATTAATTTTCTAACTTAACAAGATAGCAAGTAAATGTTAATAATATTACCGACAAAAAGATATAAAAAGCTAAGATCCAACAACCATAAAAATATACATGATACACATGGAAACCCTAGAGCAACTCCTCGGGATAAAAACCATGGCATCGACACACGACAAAAACTTTACACTATAAATCAAAAGGTTTACAAGAGTAACTAGATTAGAAATTATACATGTTATCCAACGCGGTCACCTATCCTCAAATCGGAAAGCTCCCCAAGCCCCTTCTTGATTCCAAAGTCACATAACTTCCCATCTAGTGATATATGAGTTCTTCAGTCCTCATTACGATCGGAGCTCGTGTGTGGTGTTCTCATAGTGCGATTGTCATAAAAAGGTGGAAAGAAAAAGGTAACCAAGATGCACTCCTAAAACTACCATGAAAAGAAGTAGGGATATCTTAGGTTACACTCCAATGTGGTTTAATTACTCGTCCTAGAAAGAGGGTAAAAACTACCACGGATGGAGATTATAATCTCAGAGGTTGCTCCAGATATACACAACGAATGATAAGAGTATGAGACTACCATGAGTCACAAAGCCTTAAGTTGCTACAAATGTACACAACCGAGGCTAGCACGGTAAGGCTGCCATGAGTCACTAAGCCTAAGGTTGCTACCAATATTTCCTTATACTAAATGCTTTGAATGCAATGATTGATGAAAATGAAAACATTTATAAGCTAATCAAACTGTACCTCACAAACCCTATCGAGATTTACAAAAGCATAGATTGTAAAACAAACTACCATGAAAGAGAGTTGTAATACATTGGGTTGTGATGAATCTCAAGACATTAATGAAGGAATCAATGCAAAGGCTTAGGGTAGCCTAGAGAGAAGGAGGAGCACCCTCAAGGATAGGCAAACGGCTGGGATAAAGTCTCCTGAAACCTAGCTGGCGTAAAATGTGTTTATATAGAAATACACACTGGCGCTAGAGCGCTCTTCAAGCGCACCACGAGCGCGCCATGGCACTCAAGCGCTCTTCGAGCACAATTAAAGTTGACAGGCTAATGAGAAGAGGAGAGGGTTTCACCACAGAGCTCAAGCGCTCTATGGGCGCCACAAATCCCCAACTCTCGGTAAAAGAAATTGGGATATTAAATCAGGGGCGCTCGAGCACACTATAGGCACTCTACAGGTGCTTTAATATCCCAAATCTCGACTAAACGAGAAACGTACAAATAAATTGACTGCTCGTTGCCGCTCGAGCACTCTTCGAGCGCTCGATAGAGCTCATGCCCTCTTCAGGTGCCAATGCCCCGAATTCATGTTATGCACATAAATTCTCAAAGGGAAGCTAGAAAATACAACCTACTCTAAAGCATACAATATGATAAGTGAAATATGCATATGGGTGTGTGCAGTGAGTGCCATATACCTTGCACCAGATTCGGAGCGGGTCTACTGATTGTGAATTGGACGGAGGATCTAGACACAAATACCTGAATCCCAAACCCAAAAATAAAAGTACAAATACAACGATTTTGTACTTTACCCGGAAATAGCCAATTACACTAACAGAATGTACTAGAATTACTTTCTGGCCATTTTTACTCTGGAAGAAATGAGTCATCCTTGGGAAGAATGGAGTACAATGGTGTTTTTACTCTCTTTTATGCATCTGGCTCAAATGGATTGTATCTTTTCATTCATTTGAGCTTCTAAGACTCCATTTTAGTACCATATTTATGCATTCGGATTTGATGACCTGCAATCATGAAAATAGCATAACAAACATCAAGTAACATGATTAAAAGATTCACAAATGTACTTTGGAGGGCCTAAGTGAGTACATTTCAACACTTATCACTTGTTCATCATGTGGAAAACCATTAACAAGTATACAAAAATAACGCGTATTTTTTTTCCAAACTATATACATGTGATACTCCACCCCACATCGATGGAGGATATAATTTAAGTTTGATATACAAAGAAACTGGTGGCTTACTAAACTTGAGTTTAAGCATTTTTAGATCATGTTGTTAGGCTATTTATTCAATTTATTAGGCTAGGTGTCATCCACTTAGGTCGCTAAAAATAGAATTAAAGTCAACCTTGTCTCGTGGCAAGCTTTGTGGCAGTACGGATAGAAGAGTAGAGGTCCCAGGATAGATAGAGAACCTGAGATTGTATACCTTCTGAACGCTAATGGGATGATCTATGTTCATTAATAGTTTGCTATTCACATCCTATCTAGGATACGATAAGAACTTGGATCACGTGACAAGGGCGTGTCGTATTTTGGGAGGGTATATTATGGTATCCCATTCAACAATAGTAGGTGATAGAAATTAAGTATGGTATATAAAAAACTTGTGAACTACTACTAATAACTTAGGTTAAGCCTAACTATGTGGTACGAAATTCTTAAGATCAAGTTGTTGGTAGTAGTATTCCATAATTTATTTATATACTAAACTTAAATTCTATCACTAACTAATGTGGGATGGGTTATCATAGTATGACTTTGAAAGAATGAATAAAATCATGAATCAACGAACAAAAACAAAATCTTACAATTGCATAGCTAATGATGCATCACCGATGAACGTGTCGTCCTGTTATCAATTCTATACCATGACTTACACTAACTAGATAGCTAGTGGTAAGTCAGGGTCGATCCCACGAGGAATATGTAGTAATTATGATTTTTAGTAATTATTTAACCTTATGAAACCTTTTTAATTTAATTAAAAAAGTAAACCTTGGATTTGATATATAAAAGAATTATAGATTAAAACTACTTCTAGCTATACTAAAACTATACTAACAGATAATGAAGAAAGTTTTAATGAGATAAAAGTTCTACCACAGCTTAGAATCCACCTTCATCTAGTATTCTAGTTTTAATTGATTTCCATTTTATCTAGCTTTTAATCAGATTCAATCATACTGTGACATGACCAGTATGGATATTCAAGAAAATAGATTTTCATGCAATAAATGTATATTCTATCTAAGACATTGGCATGAACTATCTGGAACATAATTCATCTCGTCAATAGCATAAAAATCTCAAGTTTTATAATTAAAATCCCAACTATCAAATACGTCATAACCTATCCAAGATTATAGAACGGCTCGTCCGGAATATGACTCATCTTATCCATGGTATAGAGTATCTCATATTTAATATTTGATTAACAAATAAGCACATTTATATGACCCTCATTTAATACAATCACAGAAAGATTAATTAGAATATTAATATATTTAGAAAAGAAATATTTTCCAACGACCAAACATGTCGTGGAATTAAATAGTCGTATAATGAATCTAATTAAAAAGGCTAAAATAAAATACAAGGAACTAATCTACTCCTACAATACTAGACTCGGGTTTCATCATAACTCCAGGCAGATGAGGGACTTAGTCACGCATGGTCGGGGCGGAAATCATCTTTAAGTTGTTATTGGCTATCGTCAGCAGCTTCTCGTCGA
>JAULLF010406388.1:0-11001 GCA_035668175.1 Sarracenia flava
CCATGAGAGGAGAGAAGAAAGGAGAGATTTCTAGGGTTTAGATTAGAGAAACATACCAAATGAGGTCTTTGATGCTCGAAATACACCTCCAAGAACCCCCAAAATTGCTGCCTTCGGAGCCCTAATCGAGTTTAGAGAGAGAAAGGGAGGATGCAAATAAAAAGAATAAGTATCGGCCAAAAATTAATACTGCTGTCCCGACACCACCGCTCGAACGAGGTCATGACCGCTCGAGCGGTCCCCCTGTTCCAGCGAAAAACAAAAAATCAGAAAATGGATAATTGAGTCTCGTTTCCGACTCGAACGTCCGTACCTCGAACCAAACATCTTGGAATAATATACCAAAGGTTTTCAAACCACCAGTAATTTTGTGAGATCTTGAATTACAATTTAAAAGTAATCCAATTAAAGCTTTTTAAGAGAACCTTTAGTTTTGAAATTTATTTTAATTTTATTAATAAAAGATTGTTAATTCGTTTGGTCCACAATATTACAGGGGATCCCACACATCCTGCGGAGTGGATACCTCATGTTGATGAGGAGGGTGATGATGATTCCGTGGTGGGGATCTCTCTCCTAGATTGAGGTGATGGTGATCCTACGGAGGGGATCCTTCGCCTAGATGGATGTGGTGATGATAATCTCACAGAGGGGATCTCTCACTAAGTCCCAGGGGGACTTGTTTATTGTTGCTACCATGGTAGTGACTGTCATATGACATGGATGGGGTCCAAAAAGGAAGTTTGCTTCCTTTGGTTGAGAACCGTAAATAAGGGGTGGTTCAGGGGGAACCAAGAAGCCCTAGTTGGGGTCATCACCATGGTAATGACCTAAATGCCCATTTTCTTCGGTCGAGGACTGTAAAACATGGGATTGGTCTCTCCGGGAGTCAATGCTCGGGTAGGATCCAAGGAGCTTTACTTATAATTATTATTCTAAATGTTGGTGTGTCATTGGTTTGTGTGTGGAAAATACTTCTTTTTCCAAAGGATTGTGCAAACTAAATTTTGGACAATAATAAGCCAACTTTAAATTTAGTTATGTTTATATTTAACATGTTGCATAATCACCTCGCATAGCATGCATGCATCTTTGATTACCATATTTTCTATGAGCTCTGGCTCATAATGTTGTTTTAAAACAACATTCTAGGTAATCATAGCGAGGAGATTCTTGAAACTTAGACACATGGATGTGAAGTTCTCCTAAGTCACATTTGATGCAGGAATTGGTGGATCGTGATTATAGCATACTTCTTTATCTCTTTAGATCTATGTTCTTGTTCTATTATTTTGGAAGGAATGTAATAGATTAACATTAGGCTTATTCTATTTCAGTTCCGGATAATTGTAAGGCCATAAGGCCATATACATTATGTTGAATGCTTATTGAGAGACGTTGGGTATCTTGGTTTAGTTGGTTAATTTAAATCGACTTTAAATTGTGAGTTTAGCTTGTAATTATGGTTAGATGTTGCCTTAATATTTGCTAATATCCCTTGATGATTTGAATGATCTTAGTGATGTCTAAACATGCTTTGAATATAATAAAAAGCAAATTTTACTATGCAGGAACTCAACATGAAACTTTCTGGTCATGGCGCGCTCGAGTGGGACCTGTTTTTCCTGTGGCGGTTTGGTTTGTTTACATAAAAATCAGTTTTTATACTATCCATTTGGGCTATGCCCTAAACCTTAAAAATGAAGGATTTTTATGGTTTTATTCCTAATGGATGGTTTCAAAAGAAAAATCTTAAATGGACAAAACTTGGTATTTTCTTAATAGAAAGGGTTAAGTCTAGTCTTAACTCGCTTCCGGCTCACTTGAGTTATGTTTTATATAAAAAGGTCAGGACGTGACAATAATGATGTTTGGAACCCTTGCCCATCATTCTGAGAGGTATCTTGATCGATTGAGAGGGCTATGGAAGATAGAAGGGTAGAATAAGAAGATATAGGGTGGGTCGACTCGAATCCTATAGGGGATGAGAGGTTTAGAGAGAGAGAGCACGAACGAAATGAGGTTTAAAAGGATGGGTCTCTATATATAAGTGTAACAATTGGGTCAACACAAAAGTATTTAGTATCGACACAAATTGTGTAGCATAAAAGGTCTTGAGACAGGGCACATGGGTGTCAACACATTCTCCATATGGGTCGATACATTCGACCATTTGGGTCGACACTTTTAATATTGGTGTCGACACAAATTTATCAAAGGTCAGGAAACGAAATGGTGTCGACACTGAATTGAAAGGGGTCGACACTTTTCTTCACAGTGCCAGTTCTATCCAGTTTTGTCTCAACACAACATACAATGGTGTCAACACTTTCACAAGAGCTGTCGACACAATACACAGAAGGGTCGACACACACACACACACACACACACACACACATATATATATATATATATCAGTAAAGAACTGAAAAGGGGCACTGACATCCAATGAAGGAGCATGGTTAGAATGGCATTTTAATCAATAATTAGGAGCACATAACATACCAAGTTCTCTTCTTATATAACATATTCTTTCTTCATTTAAAGATTTTGTGAAAATATCAGCTAGTTGGTAGTCTGTGCCCATGTATTCAAGTTCAATATTACCTTTATGTATATGATCTCTTATCAAGTGATGTCTGATTTCTATGTGCTTAGTTCTATAGTGTTGTATTGGATTCTTGGATATATTAATGGCACTAGTATTGTCACACTTAATAGGAATGTGATCTAAGTGAAAACCATAGTCCTCTAATTGTTGTTTCATCAAAGGAACTTGTGCACAATAGCTACCGGCTGCTATGTACTTAGCCTTGGCTATAGACAAGACAACTGAGTTCTGTTTCTCACTAAACCAAAAGAATAAGGAGTGTCCTATGAATTGACAAGTACCACTAGTACTTTTCCTGTCAACTATAGAACCAACAAAATCAGCATCCGAATAGCCAAATAATTCAAAGGCTATTCCTATAAGATAAAATAATCCTAGGTTCTATGTACCTATGAGGTATCTAAGGATGCGATTAACAGTAGTCACATGTGATTCCTTAAGATTAGATTGAAATCTAGCACACATGCAAACATTAAACATTATACCTGATCTACTAGTAGTAAGATAAAGTAAGGAACCAATTATACATCTATAGTGTTTTTTATCTACTGCAACTTCATCCTCCTTGTCAAGCTTTGTTGTAGGACACATTGGAGTGCCCACTGGTTTTCCCTTAAGCATATCAAATCTCTTCAATAAGTCCTTGGTGTATTTGACTTGATTTATGTAAATCCCTTCTTGGTATTGTTTAATTTGAAGTCCAATGAAGTAGTTGAGCTCACCCAACATACTCATCTCAAATTCTTTATGCATAGACTTAGCAAAGTCTTTGCAAAGAGATTCGTTAGTTGTACCAAAGATTATGTCATCTACATAAATCTCTACAATCAACATATCTTTTCCTTGAGCCTTAGTGAAGAGGATATAGTCAAATTTCCTCTTGAAAAATCATTTTCAGTCAAAAACTTACTTAGTCTTTCATACCATGCTCTTGGTGCTTGCTTTAAACCATAGAGAGCGTTGGTAAGTTTGTAAACATGATTTGAAAAATCTGGATTTTCAAAACAAGGAGGTTTTACATAAACTTCCTCCGAAGTGAAACCATTTAGAAAAGCCCTTTTGACATCTATTTGATAAAGTTTAAAGTTTTTAAAGCATACAAAGGCAATCAATAGCCTAATGGCTTCAAGCCTAGCTACAGAAGCAAAAGTTTCATCAAAATTGATGTCTTCTTCTTGATTGTAACCTTGGGCTACCAAACGAGCTTTGTTCGTAAGAACTACTCCATTCTCATCTTTTTTGTTTCTAAAAAACCATTTAATACCAATGATGGAATGTTCTTTAGGTTTTGGGGACTAAAGTCCAAACCTTATTTCTTTCAAATTGATTTAGCTCTTCCTGCATATCCAAGATCCAACATTCATCATTTTCAGCTTCTTCAAAAAGTTTAAGTTCGATTTGTGAAAAAAATACTAAATTACTACAAACATTATGTACTGAAGATCTAGTTTTTATACCTTGAGATGGATCACCAATGTTTAAATCTTTTGGGTGACCATGAGCATATCTCTACTCTTTAGAAAAATCTAAATTTTCTATATTCTCAGCATTAGGAAGTTGTTGGATAGCCGTTTGCTGTGAGTATGAGACTTTCTCTTGATTTGGCTCCATGTTTTCCTTGATGAAGATGCCTTTCATACATTTTCTAAGTTTAACAAGTCATCTTCACACAAACCCTTAAAAGAGTCAAGGTTAGCTTCATCAAATACATGTATAGACTCTTCAACAACTAAGGTCTTTTTGTTGAAGTCTCTATAAGCTTTACCAAATATAGCATATCCTTAGAATATACCTTCATCAGCTTTTACATAAAAATTGCCCAAAAGTTCTTTACTTTTAAAAATAAAACATTTGCACCCAAAGGAAGGAAAATAGCTAATGTTAGGTTTTCTTTCATTCCATAGCTCATATGGTCTTTTCTTAAGAGAATGTCTTATCATAACTCTATTTATGATAAAACAGGCTATGCTAACAACTTCTGCTCAAAAATATCTTGGAAGATTGCTTTAACAAAGCATGGCCCTAGTCATTTATTTCAAAGTCATATTCTTCCTCTCAACAACTCTATTTTGTTGAGGGATTCTTGGAGCAGAGAAGTTATAGTTAATACCATTGTTATCAACAAAGATTTCAAAATCTTTGTTTTCAAATTCTCTTCCATGTTCACTTCGGATACTTGTTATTTGAAAACCTTTTTCATTTTGAATTCTTCGAGAGAGTTTTTAAAAAAAAATGTAAATGCTTCATCCTTATGAGCTAAGAATAGAACTCAAGTGCATCTACTGAAGTCATCTACAATAACAAAGGCATATCTTTTCCCTCCAGGACTTAAAGTCCTTGTTGGACTAAATAAGTCCCTGTGCAATAGTTATAATGGCTAGAGGTTGAAATCTCATTTTTTGAATGAAAAGAAGTTCTACTTTGTTTGCCTTGTTGACATGCATCACACACTTTTTCTTTTTCGAAATTGATTTGGGATATCTTATTCACTAAGTCATTTTTCGAAAGTTTTGAAATTAAGTTCGTGTGTGCATAACCAAGTCTTCTATGCCATAACTAACTATTTTCACTCAAGATGGCTAAGCACTTAGTGTCATTTTTAGAAAGGTCATTAAGAGTAAATGCATATACATTTTCATGCTTTTGACATTCTAAAATAACTTTGTTATTGATTGAATATTCAATTACACACTTAGTATGATCAAACACAACTTTGTGTCCTTTTTCACAAAGCTGGCTTATGCTAAGAAGGTTATGTTTCAAACCATCAACAAGCAAAATATTTTTAATAGAAGGGGAAGGAATTTTACCAATGCAACCAATTCCTATGATCTTCCATTTTCTATTGTCTCCAAAAGTCACAAATCCACCATCTTTTGGTTTAAGAGATCTAAATATTGAATTGTTGCCTATCATGGTCTTGAACATGCACTATTAAGGTACCACATCCCCTCCTTGAATGAGGACTTGAGACATACTTGAAAAAAGAATCAAGTATTGGTTTTTGGTACCCAAATTTTCTTAGGTCCCTTTGATGTTAGTTTCATAAGGATGTGTTCCTTTGGGAACCCATGCCTTTTTGACAGTTTATCACTAACATTTTTGTTTGGACAGTGAGTTACAGTATGTCCATTCTTATGGCAATGAAAGAAAATTTCCTTTTTATGATTTGAAGATGCTTTAATAAAAATGCTGCTCAAAATTTTTTGTTTCTTCTTGGGCTTGTATCCAATACTATCTTTATCAAAAACACACTTTTGCATTCCAAGAAGTTTGTCAAGGTTGTTCTTTCCTTGTGTGAATTTATAAACAGTTTTTGTAAGGTCCTCAACCTTTGCATTTAAAGTTTTTTCTTCTTTTAAAAAAGAATTTTGTTCCAACAAAACAAAATTTTCACGTTTTAAAGTTTCAGTTTCAGCTGAAGAAGAAAGAACTAAGTTTTTTAAAATAGAATTTTTTGCAGCCATTTTTCTTAGTTCATAATGTAAATCCTAAAATGCTTTTTACAATTCTTCTAAAGAAAAAGGATCGGAAGTTACCTCATCATCTTCTTTTGCCATGAGGCATAGATTAGCAATTTCATTTTCTTCTTTTTCATCATCGGAGATGTTGTTATCACTTTCTCCCCATGCAGCTATCATGACTTTCTTGAAGCCCTTTTTGAAGTGCTTTTTGAATTGAGGACATTCGACTTTGATATGTCCAGATTTCTTTCACTCATAGCAAATGATTTCATCCTTCGTAAAATCATTTTTGGATCTGCTAGAGTCTCCCTTGATCTTTGCAGGTTCCCCTCGGTGTCCTTCCTTCTTGAAGAATCTTCTTCTTCCTTGTTTCTTATTCCTAAGAAATTTCTTGAACTTTCTTGTAATAAGGGTCATATCTTCAGTCTCATCACTTGAGGAATCTTTCTCGGATTCTTCATCATGTGTTGATGACTTGAAGGTAATGCCTTTCTTCTTTTTGTTGTCATCATCATCATCATCCATCTTCTTGTTCATCTCATAGGTTATGACAGAACTAAAAAGTTCTTCAAGGTTGAAGGTGTTGAGGTCCTTTGCCTCTTGAATGGTTGTAACCTTTGCTTCCCAACTCTTAGGCATGCACCTACAGATCTTTCTCACAATTTCAGATAGTTGTGTACAGCTAAACTGATTTTTAATTCCTTAACTTGATTGGCTCCTTCATGCGTAACTTCAAGTCTATCCCAAATCTCTCTAGTGGTGTCATAAGTTGAGATCCTATTAAACTCATTGAGTTCAAGTGAGAAATATAGAAGATTCATGGCTTTAGTATTTTTTTGAATCTCTTTAATATCACCTTCATTCCATTTGATGTCAAGTTTAGGGATAGTAATCCCATCAGTGATTTTAGTAGGTCTTTTAGGTCCATCTACGACTTGAATATTGATCCTCATTATAGCCTTCCAATAGTTGTAGTTTGTTCCATTAAACAAATGAGGTCTATTGGTGGATTGACCTTCGAATTGAACAGGTCCAATGCTAGTGGTTGCCATAAAAACTCTTAGACGGTTAAGTCAAAAACAAGAGCCCAAGCTCTAATACCAATTGTTGGTTCTAGGCAACCCAAGAGGGGGGTGAATTGCGTCTTTAAAAATAATACGGAATTATAAAACTCTTTAAAAACGCTATTTCTGTTTTAAATAAATTAAGTAAGAATAAAAATTATAGCAATAATACAGAGTTTAAGAATAGAGATATTTGAACTAGACACACAAGATTTATAGTAGTTCGTCTTCTTCTAAGCCTACGTCCACTCCTTAAGTTGGCCCTTGAGAATTTTCACTATATGGAATGCTTCACAAGCACTTTCAAGCCTTTACAAAACATTTTCAGGAACACTTTCAACCTAACTAGCTTCAAAAGGATTATCTGAAAAACAATCCCCTATTTTTCTTCTAATCCCTCTTGATCTCTTCTTTGAGACTTACTCACTCAAAGGACAAAGGGTGACTCACCTTTGTTTACAGTGAATGTGAGGAGTAGTAAATATAGCTCACTCACTCTCTTTTACAAAAATGATTGACAATAAATAAATGAGTAAAGAGAGTTGAGAGACAAGAGCGGTAAATGTGAATTTGAGGGTTTATGAAATTGATTTCAGTAATGGAACAGTAAATGTAGCTTTTGTGTCTTCTTAAATGCTGAGAAGTTCTGTATTTTATAGGTCTTGAGCATTTAGAGCCGTTGAAAGTTGGTGGGAGCATTTAATGCTCGAAATCTAACCATTTAGAACTTCAGGATTTGAATTTTAGCGTGAAGGTGTCGACTCAAATAACCTTTGTATCGACACAATGAGATCTAGATATGAGTTGTGTCGACTCATAGTTCCAAGGGGTCAACTCATCCAGATTCGATCTGAGTTTCTCGAGAGGTTGAGTCAACACTTGTTCCTGAGGGGTCGACTCAATGAGATGTTAGCCAAAGAGGAATGCTTTGGTGTCGACTCATAATTCCTTGTTGTCGACTAAACCAAAACTGGGAATGAGAGGGAAGTGCCTTTGTGTCGACTCATTTGTAAACTTCAGAGAGTTGGAAATCATCTCTAATTCTGGGATGACACAAGTCTTGTTTTGGGTCAACTCATCTGGATTTCATATAGGGAGGAGTTGATTTGTGTTGACTCATATCTCTTTGGTGTCGACTCAAATCCGTCTGAGTGAATTCCGCTAGAACCTTTGTGTCGACTCGTCTGTCTTTGGTGTCGACTCGTCTTGAGGTTTTATATCCTAGGTGAAGTTCCTTTGTGTCGACTCAATCATCATAGGTATCGATACTTTGGTCTTGAAGTTCAAATACAAGAGCATTAGATCGACTCAATTTTCGTTGGGGTCGATACAAATTCTTCTAAATCGGGGAGGAAAGTCTTTGAGTCGACTCATGCTTCATTGGTGTCGACTCAACTTCCACTGTGTCTACCTTTTGAGTTGATACTTGGTACTTTTAGAAACTTCAAATATTTTAATTTTAATATCTTCTAATCCTGAAAAATTCTTTGTTATGCATAACTAAAACAATAGTAGTCATTAAATAAATATGTTGTTATTGTCAAAATCAAAATTAGAGCTCAATTGAAAAACCCTTAGGTTAACAACATCCTTGTAGCAGTGGATTATGTCTCTAAATGGGTTGAAACCTTGGCAACCAAATCGAATGATCACAAAGTTGTGATCAAATTTTTGTAAAGTAATATCTTCTCTCAATTTGGTTTCCCGTGAGCAATCATCAGTGATGGCGGCACGCATTTCATGAACAAATATTTTTTTGCCCTACTATAACGCTATTCGATTTCGCAGAAGGTAGCCACTCCATATCATCCACAAACTAGTGGGCCAAGTCGAAGCGTCTAATAGGAATATCAAAAATATTCTCACCAAAACTGTCCATCCTGATTGAAAAGATTGGTCCGAACGACTGGATGACACTCTTTGGGCATATAGAACTACATACATGACACCCATTGTAACGTCCCCATACCATATAGTCTTTGGTAAACCATGTCATTTGCTAGTAGAACTAAAACATCGAGTATATTAGGCTGTCAAAACGTTCCATTTTGATATGTTAAATGCTGGCAACCACCGACAACTGGAGCTTAGTGAGCTAGAGGAACTACATAACATGGCATATGACAATGCCCAAATCTATAAGGAAAGGATGAAAACGTTTCATGATAAGCACAATCATCAAAAATCATTGAAGCCTAATCAAAAAGTATGGCTATTCAATGCCAAGTTACGCATGTTCCCTGGTAAACTCCAGTCTCGGTGGGAAGGACCATACGTGGTAACCCACGTTTATCCCCATGGTGCCTGCTAGCTACTTAACCCTAAAACTGGCAAGTTTTTGCATGTCAACGGGTAAAGGCTAAAATCCTATGTAGATGGCATATTAGTAGACCTCGTAACTGAGCTAATAGATTTATCCGATCGAATCCAATCAGTCGAGTAATAGACTGGTTAAGTCTGTCTAAAGATGTTAAACTTAGTCCTATCTGGGAGGGAACCTAGAGGCTTTTAGAAAGATATGGGATGCTCCACCAATGAGGACATTGCTATGATCAAGTCAGGGGGAGCGGAAAAGGAAACAATTCAGTAAAATTTTTCAATTTTTCCAGTCCGGAGACGTTAAACTACTCTATTAAGTTGAGTTGTCCTCTTCGCGCGCTGAGGTAAAATGGACCGTGTGCCAAGTTTCGGTCAACAAGAACCTTTTAAGGGTAGAAGTCTATATGCCTTGAAATGTAGAGCTAAGAGACAAGGATTCTTGAAACATAGAGCTAAGAGACAATGATTCTATAGATGTTGCCTCAAAAAAAGTAGTTGCGTGCTAGTTGACCACAGGAACACGCGTTTTAAAGTGTATTACTATTCTAGTGGCAAGCATATCTCTAAGGTGGTTAGGAGAGGGATGAGTAAGCCCATTGGATGGGTTGAGACTCCTCTCCATGCCTTTGCTGACCCATCTGGCCGTAATGTTCTGTACTACCGACCTAATCAATCTGAAGATTAGGTTGAGGATTTACTACAAGGAATCGAACTTCTGGGACTTTGAGTCTAAAAGACCCTACTTCTATTCCGTTTAAGTAATATGATCATCAATGTGGAGATGTCTGGTGTCCACACTCAGGCTGTTTGTTCTGGCAGCCGCTTTGGACCTACTGAGTCTTAGAAGTTACTTGCATCTCGAGTCCTATCTTAAAACACGTAGGAATCTTAACCTTTGTTAGGTAATTTTTACATTCATTAAAAAAAATATGATCTGCATCCGGACGGACTTCGTCACTGTCTGGACGGTACAAAATCTCAACGGCCAAATCTCAACAAATTTCTAACATTCCCTTGCCACTCACTGTTCGGACGCTACCACCATTCCATCCGAACGGAATTCGAAATGTCAACCAGTACCCAATGGCCAAACACCACCGTCCAGATGGAAATCCAATTGATGGCAATGTTTTGCGATGCACCATTAATGCGCCGGTGCCTCGAAAAGGTGCAAAAGTTAAAACCGTTAACCCCCGTTCGGACGGGCAAATTACCGTCCGGACTCTCATACACTGTCAAGATGCCTGTCCTGACGCCACTGGATGCCCATGGCAACAGATACCTCCGTCCAGACGCGCGTTCGGACGCATGACCATCACCCAACAAACTACAACTCTGTCTCAAAATAGTCGCGATGTGCGTCGTGACGGGACACTTCGTCCGGACGTTGCGCTCCTTCCCAATCCCATTTGGCATGCCCCTTCGATTTCCCACACCCCTAAAGCCTTTTTAACCCCCCCACGCCCCCATTCCCCTCTCTCTCTCTCTAAACTGTCTTCCACCAAGCCTCTCTTCTCAAACTCCTCAATACCAATGGCGTCTC
>JAULLF010407490.1:0-10989 GCA_035668175.1 Sarracenia flava
TTTAGCCACATTTTTTTGGGAAGGTGCCAGATTAGGCATGGTGATGGTTCCCACATCTCCTTTTGGAAGGATACCAAGGTTGGTGGTGAGCCTATTGAAGCCAAATTCCCTAGGCTTTTCTCCTTGTCTACACATCAAGATGCCTATGTGCAGGAAGTGTGGAATGGGCGGAATCCAGGATAACCCTGAGTGCTACTATTCCGAACGAGTCTTTTTAAATGGGAGAAGCATAACCTCAGCCAGCTCCAACTACTTCTTGATCCTGTTCAGCCCAATCCTAGAGTGAAGGACACAATGATTTGGACCCAGGGGAGTAGAGGCTGATTCTCAATCAAATCAATTTGTGACCTAGTTAAAAATCCAAATCAGGAAGCCTCTTCCCATGCCAAAGAGGCATGGGTCAAGTTTACACCTCCCAAAGTGTAATTCTTTGTTTGGCTAACACTGTATGATAGAATTCCAACGAAAGACCTTCTCATCAAATGGCATGTCCTCCCACCTCCATACTCCAATTTATGCACCCTATGTAACAATAAGGTAGAATGTTGCTCTCATGTTTTGCTACATTGCTTGTGGGCTTAGAGGATTTGAAGTGCTATTATGGCATGGTGGGGGTGGTCGTGGGTTTTCCCCCGTAGTCTTGCTGATCTCCTTAATTGGTGGAAGAAGGTGTACCAAAGGGGTATCGAACATATGTTATGGATCATGGTATTTTACGAAACCATTTGGTCGATTTGGTTGCCACACAATAAGTCCATATTTAACCAGGTGTCCTTGACTTGGGTTGAAGTTGCAGAGAATGCAAAGATTAAGGTTGTGCAATGGATTAAAGCATTCATTGATCCAAATGCATGGTCAAAAGAGGATTTTTTGTGTAACATTGAGGCTGTTAAGAATGTAGATTTTCCTTGGATCAACATCCAATAGAGGATGTCTTTCTAGCTTGGGTAGAAGTTACAGTGCTCCTTCAAGTTGTTGTGCTTTTCACTAGTCTTGTCCTCCAAGGCTTGGGTGGTTTGGATATGGACCTTCTAGTGGTTGGTTGCCTTGGTTAAGTGCTTTGATTGCTGCTGGTGCTGCTGGTTGTGGGGCTGTTAGCTACCTGATTGTTCTTGGTGTTGCTGCCTATGTTAAGGTTGCTAGTGTTGTTGTTGCATGAGGATTAAGGTTTGCAAGGATTGCCTACTTTTTGTTGTTTTTGGTGCTTGGTGCTACAGCTGCTATGGCTAGCTTAGAGGGTGATGTTTTTTGCTTATTGCCTCATTCAGTGCAGTACTACTGTGCCTATATGCTTATACTCAACTAGCTTAGCTACTACTGTTGCTTGAATGCCTAACCCACTAATGCAGCCCTTCTTAGCCAGTTGTTTGCTACTGATGCTGGTGGTTGGGTTGCCTTGGTTGGGTGCTTCGGTTACTACTGGTGCTGCTGGTGATGGCTAATATTGTTAGCTACCTGATGTTGGTGCTTGTGTGATAAGCGTTGTTGGTGTTGCTACATATGTCAAGGGTGTTGGTGTGGTTGCTACATGAAGATTGGGGTTTACAAGGTTTGTCTGCTTTTGTCGTTTATGGTGCCTGGTGCTACAACTACTATGGCTAGCTTGGAGGGTATGGTTTTTGCTTGTTGCCTCCTTCAGTGTAGTGATATCGTGCCTGCATGTTGCCACTTAACTAGCTTGGTTATTGCTCTTGCTTGTATGCCTAACCCACTAATGCATCCTCTTCTTAGCCAGTTGCTTGCCGCTGATGATTGTCCTGTATTGGGATAAGATGCTACTGCGTTTTGGTCGAGTGTTGGTTGTTGCTGTGATTACATGGTGTGTTTTTTCCTATTGATGTGTGTGGCAACATGTTATTTCTAGGCTGTAACTATAGGTGCTACCTAAGTTGTAAGGGAGTGTACTGGTCTTAGTGACTTATGTCGAGCTGGTTGTTAGTGGCTTTTATTTTTGTTAGTTTGTTTTCTTTCTTGCTGCTTATTGATTGCCCTAGTCTAGGCCTCTTTGCATCCATTGTTGACACCTTGCCATCTATGGCTTAGGGGTTAGGGTTTAGGCATTGAGAAGTTCTTAGTTGGGTGTTCGAAGTATTGTACTTGGGCCCCCTTATTGATACTATTCCCCATAATAAAATATTTCCTTTTCACTAATAAATAACCACAAGAAGAGAGTACTTACAACCAATACCCAATGAAAATCTAACTCCATTTCTTGATCAATCTCCCGGAGCACCTCTTTTGATCTCATAGCTTCCATGAGAGCATGTTTTAATCTCTTTCTTTCAACGACTTTGACTCAACTCGGTCAGGGGTGTGAGGAACAAGTATACTGGATGCAAAAGTTTGATTTTATGTGATACACAACCTATGGGAAGGATTAACTATCATGTAAGAGTGAAATAATATCTTAGATTACTACAAATCAAGCATTAATGAAGGCTTCAATGCAACGATCTAGAGAGATGAATGTTCCTTTAAAATTTGAGTAAATGCTCAAGTGAAAACCCTAGCCCCAAATCTTTATTCCTTATACACAAAAGGGGTTGAATTTTCATTGGAAGACCAAAATGTGAGTGAGCACTTGAGAGCTCTACGATCGCCTTGTAGGTGCGCTCGAGTGGTCCCAAGCTGCCCAAGTGCTTTGCAAGAGTGTTTAATTTTCTCTAGGTTTTTTGAATGACGTTAATTAGGTAAACATATTGGAATAAGAGAGCATCCGAGCGCTTAGCGGGCACCTTACGAGTGTTTAAAACCCTCAACTCTCGACCAAAGAAATAGGATGAAAAAATACCAAGCACTTACAGAATGCTTGAGTGCCTTACAAGTGCTTGATGTGTGCTTGGGCCCTCTGTATGTGCCAAGACCAGATTTTTTTACCACGGCCAAAAATTGGTGCTAACCAAGCCACCAAGCACCCATGCATGCATCCTAATGAGTCTAAGACACGTGGAGTAATATAATACATGTTTGAATGTGTTCAATGGATGTCACATACCTTTTAAGATATCCGAGACGAGTTTGTCATTTGGTAACTGGATGGAGGACCTAAACTCAACCCCAAAATCCCAATTCAAAATAAAAGTACAGACACCAAGGTTTTGTAATTACTCAGAAATAGCTAGCTACACTAACAATAAATACATGAATCTCTTTTTGTCACCATGCAAAATAAATGATAAGATAACCTAAGTGGCCATGTAGAGGTTGAAGTCAAGGGAAATTATAGAAAATTATTTCCTTGAATGGAGGGAAGAGATTATTAAGAGATGACAATGATGAAGAAAGATGAAAGAGATCTCCAATGTGATTATGAAGGCTCCAAGGAAGCTCACAATCTAACCACCATTTCGTAGACTACATCCCCAAATGAGTTAATAGTTCATGGTTGTATAACATGTTCACCTAGTGTGGTCTAGTTTGAGACCTACATTCCTAGAAAAAGAAGATAACTTATGAACTGCAAGTTTGTCTTTGGTAAGTTCAACAACCTTAGGGTTGTAACCATGGCTAATGCTAAGTATATTGGGGTATAGTGGCCCAACAAGAACTAGGTTGTGAGTAGAGCTAGAAAGGGCATGACTAGGATCTACATCTCAAGGAGATCAAATTTTAGACCCCTGTCCAACAAGAGTGGTAATAAGTTTAACACTCTGAAGATAATTCAATAGGAGCAGAGTCCCATGAGACAAAGAATGTGGTTATTGAGAAATGGAGGTGGATAAGGAATGGCTAAAGTTATTCGCATTAGGGATAATCAAGGAGGATAAACTTATGATTAGTACTCAAGAAGCACTTTTAGCCGAGGGAGGCCCTCAAGTCCTTTTAAAACCAATGAGGAGTTCAAAGGTGCTGATTCAATTCCCTGATTATGAGGCGAAATTCTGCTTCCTTTCAATCACAAAATACTGGGTGGAGTCTTGGTTTGAGGTTGTGCATGAGTGGTTATGTAGGGAATCAAACTTAATAAGAAGAGTTTGGTTATATGTTGAAGGTGATCCACTCCATGCCCGGAACGAATCCACCTTTAGAAGTATAGGCAACCAATGAGGTGATGTAGTTTATGTGGACGTGATGACTATAAATAGATAAGATATCGAAGTAGGAAGGGTGTTGATATCCATTAATGTTAAGAAGTCTATTCATAATTTATGTAGTCTTAAGGTGGGCAAGTTTTTGTATTCAATAAGGTGTTTTAAGCAGAACTTTCACTATACAATAGACAAGACATCGAAATAGGAAGGGTGTTGATATCTACTGAAGCTAAGCAGCCTATCCATAATTTTTGCAGACTTAAGGTGGGCATGTTTCTATATTTGATAAGGTGCTTTGAGAAAAAATATCACATTACATTGGTAGATGCTTTAGAGCATCAGAAATCCATTCCCCATAAACCGGGTGTACCTGCCCTCAAGCGGGTGGACCTAGAACTAAGGAATTCTTTAAGGATTGACGATAATTAGGACCAGACAAAGTAATTAATTATTTTAACTATTCCACAAGAGTGAAGTTGGCATACGCCCAAAACCTTCGAAAGTTCGGCTTGCTTTTATCAAATGGAAGATGAAATTATGTGAGATGAGAGTTACAGATCTGGTCGCTCATCGTTGTCGCTTAGGGGGTTCCGATGATTCCGATGATTGTTGATTAACCCTTCCGATATCGATTATGGCCCTCATCTAAGGAGTTCTACGCCACCAGAGTCTGCCATTGGCATCGCCACCTTTTCACATCAAAGGTTATGGAAGATGTGTGTTTCTAAAAAGACAAGAAACCCACGATGTGTGATTGAGGAGACCAAAAAGTGACATCGAGAGAGACACATCTTCACTCGATCGTACTCATCGCTGTGCCCACCGCCGCTTCCTCCTTCATTCGACAAAGTGCCCTAGTTCCGAATAGTCCTTGGTCCGAAGTGAGTTTTCCTATGATGCCATGGTCTTGTTTTAGATTTGAGTAGATCTAAGTTCATTACTTCGGTTTGAGATTGTTTTGGGTTTGGAGACTTTAGGTATGTTGTTGGGTTTGTTGTGCTTTAGTTTACTTTGGTTTGTTGTGCCCTGGTTTCGAACAGTCTCTATATGGGTTGGTTGTTGGGGGAGTTCGAACTGTTTTGGGTTGCTTTGTTGTTTTGTGGGTTCTGAACACTTTGACCTTTAAGAGTGAGATTCATGGAGAGGATGAGGGCTAGCTTGGAATCAAAGGAAAAAAATATTTTCACTATCTTTGTGGATAATCTTCCTATAACCATGTGTAATAGATGGCTCAAGGATATTTTCTCAAGTTGGGGTAAGATCACTGACTCCTTTGTGTCTGTAAAGAAGAGAACCCACACAAGATTAATGTTCAGGCTTGTTAGATTTGATGATGAAATAGTGGCAAACAGAGCTGTCGTAAAACTCAACGGTGTCTTACTCCTCTAGCAAAGATTGAATGTTAATATGGCCAGGTTTGAACAAGATCACTTGCATAAGAACAATTCTAGGTCGAGTATCAGTATGTAACAGGTTGTAGCTTCAGAAGAGGATGAATCTTGGATCCGTTCGTGTCTTATAGGCACAGCTCAAGATTGGAGATATGTTCATCGAATCGAAGAAGCCAAATTATGTGAGGGTGTTCTTGATGTTAAGGTGAAACCTCTTGGTGGAACCAAAACCCTTATCTAGTTCTTCTCTGAGGAGGATAAAATATTTTATTATAAAGAAGGAAAATGCTGGTTAGAGTCTTGGTTTGAAGAGTTTCATGACTAGAGCCCCTTTCGAGTCGTTCGGTTGGAGAATCTCTAGTGAGCTTATTGTAGGGACCTAATCCTTCCCTATTTGCATATTTGAGACTTCTACCCTCAACAACTCCCTGGATTTATGCCATTTGGAAAGGCACACTAAGCCTAAGGGTATGGTAATCTAATCGAACTTGATAATGAGAGGGATAGATGCTCTTTCTCATCATTTTCTGGCAGTGAGTCCATGCTAGAGTCCCATGTGGGTGGAGGTTGGTGAGGGTGAGAGAGAGCTTTGCTCTTTTGTCAAGGAATCTATCTCCCCTTGGCCTATAAAGGTGGTTATGCAAAGAAGGTGTTGGATAGTACAAAGAGGATCTCAGAAGCAAAGCTTGACTGAAATATGGCCACACTAGATGTGGAAGTGTTTCACAGGGTAGATCCGACGACTGAATTTCAAGAGGAAAATGAGAGTCCTATTAAGGGCTCCATGGGGCTCTCTTCTGGACTTGTCCAAGTATATGATGCTTCTTTCGCTCTAAAGGTGGGGGAAGAAAAAAGAAGAAAAATTCCTTGGCAGAGTTAAGGATGGTTACCCTATCTATAAGGAGAGGTAAAGGAAAAAAGAGAAAAGAACCTTGTGCGCCCATGGAATAATCGTCTCTGTTCACTGAAGATTTTGTCAATCGTAACAACATTATGAGAAGAAAAGTTGAGCTTATATTAGAAACTGGAAAATGTTAGAGCTTAAATTTCATGGTGGAGATGAAGAAGCTTTAAACATCATTATAGGTTTTGAGGCAGAGGATGGAAGGAACACTCTTAAGGGGTTTTTTATTCATTAGTGAGTTTTGGTGCTTTTAAATCTGAGGCGCCCTGGTTTAGGGTGTTTTGGGAGCTGTTTGGGGGGGGGGGGGGGTGTATTGTAGATGGTTTTACTGTCTTTCTGGCATGGTTTGGCTACACATAAGTTTGGTTTTAGTTGTCTTTGGGATGTTTTTGGGTTGCTTTCTAGTGTTGGAAGGTTTTCTATTAATCCGTCGTGTGGTGGGCTTGATGATTTTGGGCTTGCTTCTGCCTGGTTTCTGCTGTTGGCTCTAGTTGGTGTGTGGGTTTGGTGTTGGGGGTGGCATCATTTGGTTTGTTCTTATTTTTTCTTTCATAGTGTATTGTACTACATTGTCTCAATGCAGCTCATTTTTTGGTGTGTTCCCATAGGTCTCAGTTTTTGTATTGCTCAGCTTAGTAGTTGTATTGTGTTGTGTACATTAAACATTTTTTTTTTGGGTATTTTGGAGGTATATGCTTGTTGCGGCTTTCTTTGGGGGCCCTCTAATCCCCTTGTCTGCACTTTGAATTCCTTATCAATAGGTTTTCTCCCTTTGCAAATCAAAAAAAAAATCTGGACCAGACCATGAAAGACCTTGAAACTCATCCCAAGCCCTAGCTTGGGGAAGACGAAGTTGTGAAGTATATGGCTGACATGGGTCTAATTAACCTAATTGGGAAGTTAGTTGTTGATGCCAATAACAAAAATTCAAATTGTATCATAATAGAACTAAGCAACCAAAAGAAAGTCAGTTTAAGCTTAGTTGAATATGCGACAAAGGACAAAGCTGCCAAAGAAGACCAAGCTGATATTGGGAGACACAAAACATTGAGAGTAGAGTGCACTACTATAGGTAATGTTAGCTTAACTAATATAAGCAGTCCATTGCCTTAAAAAGGTGGCTACATACTAAATTTGGACAATGATAGCATCGAGAAGGAGAGTGTCGGCGTCTTATATAGAAGTGGCCAACCCTAACTCTACCATGTGGAGGAAATTTACACTTATGAAAATTGGGAAGAAGAAGTCATCTAAAATGTTGGGGGAACTAGGATTAGTTAGCTTCAATAATGTTAAGGTGAAATCTAGGTCAAATAAGTGAAAGAAAAATCAGATAGTCACAATTATGTTGGATCAAACCTCCGTATCCACCCAAGACTTGATTAATCGTAATAACATTACCAGGAGTGAAGTGTAGAAAATCATAGAGAGAAGAAATTTGGTGGGTATAAATTGTAAAGAAAATAAGGCACAAATCATATCAACTCTAATAGCAATGAAAGTGGAGGACAATATATTTGCTAATGGTGGTGTTCTCTAACCATGCAAATCCTCTCATGGAATGTGAGGGGTTTCAAAGGATAGAGAAAAGACAAATGAAGAGAAAACTAATTAGAAAATTAAGTAGGTAAATTTAGATGATACTTCTAAGTGGTCAGTCTCTAATCAAGCCAAAGTTAAATCGATTTGGGGTACAATGAATGTAAGTTGGTGAGTTTAGAGGCTATTGGTAGTTCATTGGGCTTACTATGTGCATGTGATAAGGATTTCTTTATATCTCAGCAGAAGCTTATAGATAAAAACCTCATCATTATTCAAGGAATGGTCTTAGGGGTATTCAATTGTGCCATAGGAAACATATATCCCCATGCGATGCAGGTGATAGGCTCCCAGTATGGAATGAGCTCTAACATTTAAGAACTCTTCTCTCTTTACCCTAGTGCTTAGAATGGGATTTCAATGATATCAAGTTCACTTCTGAGAGGATTGGGTGTGGTAAAGATAGCAAGAGCATGAAAGAATTCAGGGCCTGGATTAATGACATGCACTTGATGGATCTCCTCTTCTTAGGCTATCTGTATACATGTTCCACAATGCATGCCAATCCCACTTGGAGTTGCTATAACCGCAGGAAAAATCATGTTTGTACACTCATATTATTTAGGAAAAGAAAAATGATAGGGATTTTCTTTTCTTTTAAAATGAAAATGAATGAGATATCTGAAATATTTAGGAAATGGTGTCGCCATTATGTTTTTTAGAAAAGACCAAGAAAAACAAAAAAGGAAAGCTACGGGTTATTTTGAAAATATTACTAGAGAAAAAAGAATAGGGTTTGGGGGTTAGGATGCAAAAACGGAAGGTGTAAGACACCTTTTTTGCCCAACCGTAGGGTTGGCCTTTACTTTGTCATATTTGATTCTTATTTATTTTATTATTTTCTACAATAACACGTATAGAATGGTGGGTTGAGAAGAGTGCATTCAAGAAAATATCATAGAAATGTAAACATAATAGAAAGAAAACCTATGGGTCAAGAAAAAATAGTCTCGATGGCTAGTCTTGCTGCATCTAAGACTTAAATATAAATGGAAACATACACGAAGCATGGTGTAAGCTGATGGATCGTAGAGAAAATGACGACTGTGAAGAATAAAAGTCACAGCCATAACAAAAAACGTGGCCAAGCACTTTTTCGGAGAGAAAAAAAGTAAGATAGAAAAAGCTTGGGATGAAATCTCCTATGGGTTATTATTCTTATTTATTTACAACCACAGGTACAAACATGAAAAGAAACATAGTAAAAGGTATGTTGGGAGTATACAATGGACCATACTGAGTATTCTCGTAAAGAGTATAGAAAAACAACCTTGGTAACAACTTATAACACACTATCTGGGAAAATGAAAAAAGTGATGATCGTGATAAATAACAAACAACAGTGTCTTTCGCGGGCTCAAAATAAGCTATGGCCGCATCTAATAAGTTGCGACCGTCTTTTAGTAAAACAATAACCCTTTTTTATTTGTTTTTATAATGTTTGATATGAGAAAATAGTCTCTGTAAAGGAAATAAGAAAATAATGTACCAAGAATGAAATGGAAGAAGAGAACTTACATGATATTTATGATTAAACATACTTGTTATATACATTTTTTTTATCATGTGTGGTCCGAATGAATGATGAACAAGAGGGTGGTATTTGAACTCACCTGAGATGAATTACCGCTCTTCGATATGTCCTCAAGAACGTCGGATTTTCTTCAAACAATCTCCTCACATTAAGGATCCTTGTATTATGATCGTATCAAAACCATCATAGCAAGAGCTTGGATCCTCTAATGAACTTAGCTTCTCTCTCTCTCTCTCTCTCTCTCTCTCTCTCTCTCTCTCTCTCTAAGAACTTAGCTCTTCTCCTCTATAAGAACTTAGCTCCTTTATCTAGTTATGGAGGACATGAGATATAGAGAGAAAAAGATGAGACGATTTTTATATGGGTTATCCCATCTTTAGAAAATCATCCTTTCCTGATACAGTCCTAGGAAGGTTCTTTTATAAAAAAATTTGACCAGTAATTTTAAAATGGTAAAAAAGATGCATTTATGGCTTATGTATGGGGCCGTGTATTATTTTTGGTTAGGAAGCTCCGACCATGGCTTATAATCAATGACCATGGGTTCTACAAAAGTCAAGCATTGTGGCAATACGAAATTATAAATTAATTTTTTGTCAAAAAAGGTACATATGTATGAACAATGACGACCATAGCAAAACAAAGGATGAAAAGCAACGATCGTGGCTAAGAATTCACAACTGTTGGTTATTTAGGGTTCCCAGAATGGGGCCACATGTTTTTTTGGGTTTTTGATTGATGATTTTGGGGCGTAGAGGGGTTTTGAGGTTTTTTTGAGGTTCTGAACAAGGTTCTTCGTTGATATGATTGTTTATGAAATTTTCTTTTAAGTGGGTATTTTTTTCATCATTAGTGAATATTCGGAGTGGGTGCCTATTAGGAAAAAATGGGTTGTCTACAGTTGCACTTCTTTGACAGAGCTTCTAAGCAATAATTTGTAGTGCAAGTGAGTGTCAAAGTTCATGAGACAAAACCCATTTAGCTAATCCGCTAACCTTAGGCACAAACAAAAAGCTTCAAATGATGCAGGTGGTCGAGCTCAAATTTCTTGTCGAGTTTCTTACATACCCTATTGCAAGGGATTAGACCAACGTAGTTCAAGGAGACCCTATTAAAAGGTTGAGGGACCCTATATTTTTAAAGAATTAAAAAGTTTTGTAACGCCCCAAAACCCGGCGTACTAGAAACTAACCGTAGATCGCAAACCGAAAGCCTAAACAAAACCGAAACCAAAACAAGCCAATTAAAACTTAAGAAAAACCTTTAAGTTTTAAACCCTTTCAGACCCAAACAAATCCTTGGCGAACGAGACCATTTTATATTGAAAATAGTATAAATACTAATCTTAAAAAGTGCCCCAAACGCTTGTAACAAATTCCCAAATTTTATAATAATAGAACAATTTTCGGACTACCCATAAAATAGGGGCCTGCTCGAGCGCGCCTAGAGCCCGCTCGAGCGCACACATGGCAGTGGATTTCTTGCTGAAGGTTGGGTGTCAAAACCAAATATTTTATATAACTTGTTTTC
>JAULLF010409683.1:0-10978 GCA_035668175.1 Sarracenia flava
TGCAAGCATGAAAAGAAAAATGAGGATCACAAATACTAAATGATGGTTTAGTACTAATGGTTTGTGTTATAATCCTCATTTTCTGCAAAATGAGGATTTAATAAAATTACATCACTATATCACTCCACAATGGCCCCACCTGGTATGACCATCACACCACCTCGGTCGGCAACCTCCTACCACTCATTGCAACCACCATGTGTTGTAAAAACTAGCGGATGAAAAGAAGGGGAAAGGAAAAGAGTGTTTTTTCTCTTTGGCTGAGGGCCATATGTAGGCCATGAAATCCTTTTATGTGCAAATATCTCATACAATGAATCAGATGGCATAAATTGAAGATTATATGACTCAATTATCATCAAAATCAGATGCTTCCATGGCCACTGCTGCAAACATTCGTCAATTCCATAGATGAGAGGTAGGCAGGGCCTCCTTGAAAAAGACTACGTTTGAAAGCCAAGAAAGAAAGAAAGACATGCCATTTTGCACATAATTCATGGTGCTTGTCAATCCTTTCCCATTTATATGGTGACTCGGTGTTTTCAGTTATACATGCAAGACATGTTCCCTATAAGATCTACCCTTTAGAGAACATAGGGGAAATTGCTGATCAGTCATATATTATCATTTTTACTATTATTATTCATCATTGCTGTCGTTTGCTTAAGTTCGAATTTAAGCTCTTTTGGAGTGTTTATAGTCTATTTTTTTCGTAACTTTTTTTTTTGAGGGGTGGTTTGAGAGTTTGTTTTAAGTCACCAATTTTCTTAAAAGCTTAAGTTGTTCGAAATGGGGTTAACAATGCATATCAAACTATTTATCACTCCCTTTCATGTGCAATAATGGCTTACACGTGAAGAGACGAACAAACTGAATAGGTATACCAACATAAAAAATACACAATAAAAAATATATAGGGAAAAACATTACGAGGTTTGAATCCTAGTCCTCGTGGAACTAGAATTTTGATACCATGCTTAGTCACAAATTTTTTCTAAAGTTTTAAATTATTAAGAAATAGGTTAACAATATATATCTAGCTATTTAACAAACTACAGTTTGTGCCGAAGTGTATGTTGCAACTTTTGCTTGCAGCTGACCCAAGAATGACTTAAATAATGTGAAGTAAAAAAAGTTGATTATCACTACTAATTAGATATAATTATTTCGATCACAAATAGTGGAGAAAATAAAGGTTTGACATTTTTTCATGCAAGTTATGTTATAATACTCATAATGCGTAAACAATGATTTAGTACTCATGGTTTATGTTATAATACTCATTTTCTGAAAAATGAGGATTTAATATTTTGATATCATCATTGAATTTTTTAATATTTTTTAATATTTTGTGTGTTTCATTGTTGAATAGGATCACATTCGCAAGCATAAAAAGAAAAATGAGGATCACAAATAGTAAATGATGGTTTAGTACTCATAATCCGTAAATGATGGTTTTACTACTCATGGTTTGTGTTATAATCCTCATTTTCTGCAAAATGAGGATTTAATATTTTGATAGTATCATTTTGTGGTGTACATTGTACATTGAAACTCAATGTGCACCATTCCTCAGTTTCATTTTTGAAGAGGATCACATTTTGCAAGCATGAAAAGAAAAATGAGGATCACAAATACTAAATGATGGTTTAGTACTAATGGTTTGTGTTATAATCCTCATTTTCTGCAAAATGAGGATTTAATAAAATTACATCACTATATCACTCCACAATGGCCCCACCTGGTATGACCATCACACCACCTCGGTCGGCAACCTCCTACCACTCATTGCAACCACCATGTGTTGTAAAAACTAGCGGATGAAAAGAAGGGGAAAGGAAAAGAGTATTTTTTCTCTTTGGCTGAGAGCCATATGTAGGCCATGAAATCCTTTTATGTGCAAATATCTCATACAATGAATCAGATGGCATAAATTGAAGATCATATGACTCAATTATCATCAAAATCAAATGCTTCCATGGCCACTACTGCAAACATTCGTCAATTCCATAGATGACAGGTAGGCAGGGCCTCCTTGAAAAAGACTACGTTTGAAAGCCAAGAAAGAAAGAAAGACATGCTAACTGAATAATCTTGATAACATTCAACTATTAAGTTCATTTCAGACACGCTTGGGTAGAAACACCAGAAATTACCTACTACATTAAGCACAAAAAATGTGTTATAATCTTCATTTTCTGCAAAATGAGGATTTAATATTTTGATATCATTATTTGTGGAGTACATTATACATTGAAACTCAATGTGCACCATTCCTCAGTTTTATTCTTGATGAGTATCAGATTTGCAAGCATAAAAGTACTAATAAAAAAATGAGCATCACAAATAGTGCAGAAAATGAGGATTTAACATTGTTTTTTATGCAAGTTATATTATAATACTCATAATCCATAAACGATGGTTTAGTACTCATGGTTTATATTATGATCCTCATTTTCTGTAAAATGAGGATTTAATATTTTCATATCATCATTTGTGTTGTGGATATTGGTAACATACATTGTACATTGGTTGTGGATATTGGTAACATTGAAAGTCAATATGCACTATTGATCATTTTCATTCTAGAAGAGGATCACATTCGCAAGCATAAAAAGAAAAAATTCGCAAGCACAAATACTGCATAAAATAAGGATTCGACATTTGTTTATGTTATAATCATCATTTTCTGCAAAATGAGGAATTAACATTCACATTTATATTCAAAAGTACTAATAAAAAAAGGAACTGAGTATCATAACAATTGAGGATCACATTCCTCCCACGATACAATGTAGAGTTTTAACAAAGTATCAACCAATATTACAATTAATATAATCTCCAACGAAGGCGAAAAGTCTGTTCAAATTCATTCTATTTTCATCCTTCATTCTCTTTTGCATCATTACATCATTGTCGTAGAACACAATGTTCCTCTAGTGGGACTACAGCCACAGTATCAGCTTGTGTTGGTGTCTTGTTCCATGACCGTTGAGGGTCACCTACGAACAAATGAAGTAACTTTACCCGTAGTAAACGGCATTGTTCTGATGAGAACATGCTGTTCACTACGTCACCAATCACGTATTGCTTGATAATGTAGAAAATGATGATGCCACAGTCCAATCTGCAAATAACAATTTGATATTATAATTTTGCCAAAGTATTTAAAAATAAATTATGCTTGTATTTTATACTTACGAGTCATGTTCTTGTTGAGGACACATCAATATTTGTACAATTTCGGTGTCTGAATCTTGTGTCAATAGATTGAATGTTGGTCTTGTTCCCATGAAAGGTTCCATATAGGATTTCTGCATTATATTGCATGTAAAGCATTACATTCCATAAAATATTGGTAATTTCAATGTATTTTTTTATGATTTACCATGTGTGCTGCTGCTTTCAAATGTTGATCATGCCTCCTTGGCCTCAATGGGTTGTAGTGGTACCATCATGATACCCCTGTATCGGCAATGAGAAGTGTCCAATGATTTCTGTGGCATAGTGGGAAAAGAAGATAACGACGGTATTTCACAGCCTCCAATGATGCATGCAACAGTCTGCTGCGGGCTTCCTTGTTCTTACGTTTTAGAAGATGCTGTTTTATGAATAACAAGGATTAGTATACAAGGGGGATGTTATGTGCATTACTAATATGTGGACTCGTACAAAAAATACTTGGATTGACATAAATAGACAATGAGGAATTGTAGACAGAAATGAGGATTATGTCATAAAAATGAAGAGATACTTATGCCAAAATATAAGAGATAATTGAGAAAATGCAATAGTTACGGCAATTTTTTTATTCTATTAATGAGATAACAACTTAAATATGTTACGCTTGAAAACATGTGGACCTTTTCTATTGGTAGCTTGTCAGATTCATTTGTGCCTGGATCAGGCTTAGCAATCGATTGCTGTCTCATTAAAATCTCTGAAAAGCTATCAATAACCTGTGGATTGTTTATAATTTCCAAATGAGGATTACAAGAAAATGTGAAATAGGAAATGAGGATTAAAGTAGTAAATGAGGTTTATAACAGGAAATGAGGATTATAACAGAAAATGAGGATTATAACTGGAAGTGATGATTATAACAGGAAATAAGGACTGTAATTAGTGCAGTAAATGACAAGGTGTACACTTACACTATTATAGATATAATTTGATGATTTTTGTACTTACATTGCTAGAAATGGATGCTTCCTCTATCAACGCTCTCACATCTTCTGTAAATATAAATGTTTGTAGCTCATCCCCTTCCCATACGCAAGTACTACAAAAAAAAATGGTATGATAACAGAATGAAGTATATGTTTTATGCTCATATTAATCATAAAAGAAAGGTTTTGGTTGATATATATTAGTACGTACCTGTATTCCTCTGTTCTCCATATATCTTTTATTTTCGCTTTGTCCTGGTCGGACAACAGTTCGAATACTGGCAGTGAATCGATTGAGTTAATTGGTTTCAGTTTTTTAGCACCATGATTTAGACTCACTGGAAGGTCTTCTACTGTTAATGATGGCATTGGCACAGATTGTGTTTGCACCTTTTTCTGTTTTTTTGCCTTGTGCTTTAGACCATCATACGTGTAGTCTGCCAATTTATTTGTCTTCCTCGTCCTTTTCTTGAGCCGATTGACCATTGAGCTTGGCCCTTTATTTGTTTCTCCAGCTTCCTTGTGTTAGTTCAAAAAATGAGCATTATTGATGAATATGAGTATTTCCGAATAAATAAGTATTACTACATTATTTGAATATAAACATCAATGCAACTTATTTTTTACACATCAAATAAAATACAAATTTATACAACTGCACATAAGACTTGTTCAACTTTGTCATTTTACCTGTTGCACATCCGCAGTCTTTTCCTCATTTTTTTTCATTGCTTCTTTTGAAAGATCATCAATTTCTTGCTCATGCAGCTGATATTTTAAATCATAATTTTTGGTTTTCAAAGTTGCAACAGCTGTAGTAAGCGATTTGATCTTGTCATCACGATCCCTCAACTTCTCCTCAAGTTCATCAATTCTTTGTTGCATATGGTTCACCTATTTTGAACTACCCTCACCCGCTTTTGCTTTATCATCAGAAAAGTCATCATTGTCTGGTTGTGCATACCCTCGAAATTCATCTCCAATGTCTGGTTCATTGTCACCAAACAATACTGCAGCCACACTTACAATATCCCTACACAAATTTGGTTCCACAAATTGTGTAGGTGTCGCTATTATTGTTTCTTCATGTAATACAACCCTCTTCTTTATTTCCGTTCCATCTTCGTGCAGGTCTACTATTGCATATTCTTCATTCAAACTAGTCTTCCCTTCACTGTCATGCTCATCCTTTTTTTCAGACTCTGTTTCCTTCTTTCTTAGCTGTCTCAACAATTGTCTTAGTTTTTTTGCTTCACTTTTCATTGCGGATTGATCCATTTTGCTAACCTGCAACAATAATCTCATTAACAATGATTACAACAGGAAATGAGAATTAAAACTGTAAATGAGGATTACAACAGTAAATCAGGAAGATTACAACATAATATGAAGATTATAACATGAAATGAGCATTAAAAGAGAAAATTAGAAACATTACAACATAATATGAAGATTATAATAGCAAATGAGCATTAGAACAGAAAATGAGGATTGAGTATTACAACATAATATGAAATGAGCATTATAACAGAAAATGAGGAATTAGATTACAACATAATATGAAACAGGAAATGAGGATTATAACAGTAAATGAGGATTATAAGACAAAATGAAGATTATAATAGGAAATGAGCATTAGAACAGAAGATGAGGTTTACAACAATAAATGAGGATTAGAATAGGAAATGAAGGTTATAACAGGAAATGAGCATTAGAAGAGAAAATGAGGATTGAGGATTACAACATAATATGAAATGAGTATTAGAACAGAAAATGAGGAATGAGACTACAACATAATATGAAACAGGAAATGAGGAATGAGGATTATAACACCTTAGACTCTTTTGTATGGCCTCACTTTTCCCGCATCCACTCCTGCTTCGTTCAATTACGTCTCTATCTTAACATCCAAATTTCTAATCTACATGGGGCATGATCGTGCACATTACACTTGCAGACCTCGTATACTTTTAGCTTTAGGACAGAAATGTCCTCACACATTCCTTACTATATGTTCTAACTCATTGTATCATCATAAATAAACAGTCAAGTCAAGATGCTGTTTTTGTACATATTCTATGGTGTAACCATTTTAACGTAAAGCCAACCATATTTGGTTTAAAAACGCTATCTGAATCAGATTTGAGTTTAGATTCAAGGTGGAACTCATGCCCAAATTCAAAAAGCTTGGTTGAACAAGTGGAGTGGCAAAATTATATTAATCTCAAGAAGTATTTAAAGGGTTCACTAGGGGTTGGAATAATGGATTTGGTCACTTGATAGATTTAGGCTATACGGTTGGCGAACTTGTTGACCTAATAAGTTTGGATTTGGCCAAACAATATACTCATTATTTAGGATGTGTCGTGCCACACATCCATTTGGTTTGATATGACACAACACTCGTCGAATATTCCTCAACATGTGTTGCACACTTCTTCGAACGTATAGCCTTCCTTCTTATATCATAAGTTTGGATTTGGCCAAACAATATACTCCTCAGCACAACACCCTGTACATAATAGTCTTCCTTCTTCTTTTTTTTTTCTTGATAGATTTCTTATTTTGCTAACCGACACTAATGATGCAAATGATCTTTCTTTTGGTTTTGTTCAGCCTTGCCCACTCAGAGTTGTCCATTGTATTCTATGAGAAGGTTCTTCTTCTTTCCTGGGGGTAAGTGTATGCAACTATATATGCATTTATTGTGGTTTTGGGTTTTTGTCTAGCGATTGTACTTGTTTTTAGCAGTCCTCGTCTTAAAAAATTTTATCGTTAAAAGACTTGTGAGCTTTAATGATTTGTTCATTCAGAGAAAATTATTCTTGGAGAATTTATGCTGTGTGTAACCTTGAAACCACAGGGGAGAGAGCCTTTGCACAGTGCAGGGGGCTTTTTTTCCCTCGCATTTGTTGCTTATTATTGTCAATAAGCAGCCTTCTTTGTGAGGCCTGCAACTCTTATGTATAGTTGATATGTTATTTGTATTGGCAGCCTTCTTTGTTGAAAACCATTTATATTGATATGTTATTTGTGTTTCTTTTCATTTTCCTTATAATATGAAATGAGCATTAGAACAGAAAATGAGGAATGAGACTACAACATAATATGAAACAGGAAATGAGGAATGAGGATTATAATAGTAAATGAGGATTACAAGACAATTAAGATTATAACAACAAATGAGCATTAGAACAGAAAATGAGGAATGAGATTAGTGAATACCTTTTCCTTTGACAGCAATGGCAATGGTTGCTGTTTTAGCATGAACTCCAACATTGAGAGGTCCCATTTTAGGAACCTTGGAAATGCGTTGTCATCATCAGGTTCAAGAATAGATACGTGCTCACAAAACCAATACTGCAAATCATTGTTTCGATTAGTTATATAAAACATCTTAATCTATTTCATCACTTTTTCAGAGAATGAGGATTATAGTAATTTTTTATAAGTGAGATGGCTTACCAACAATGACATCACACATCCAGTCACTTTGTTAGGAGTTCTGTAATGCTTTTTGATAGAAGACATCAGAGCAATATGGATTGCACCAGCCCAATCATAGCTCATCATCTCATCTATTTGTTCCATGTATTTTATATATGCCAAGCTGACTGTTGTTACAGTGGTTAAGAAGAACAAATCAAAAAATAGATATAGACACACTGTTCGTACTGTGTCCTCGATATCATTAGTACTACGACCATGTACTGTACCAGCAATAATTGTTCGCATTACTGGGACGGACAGTTTCTTATCCAAAATCTTATGTCTTGCTATGTATCCAGTATTTTCTAATTTTTTTAATTTCCTCAAGTCCATTTGCTCTTCTTCACAACCTATGCCAAATATCAGTCGGACATCATTCTTTGTAAAATTAATTTCTTGCCTCCCAATTATGAATTTATCTGATACCGGGTCATACGCTGATATTAGCTGGCCAATAATGTTGTCATTTTTTCTACACTTGCTTAGGCTCAATTTTCCCTTTTTCAAGCTCTCAATCAAATACCAAAATGGTGTTTTCTTGAATGTCTCTATGTGTTCCGGTCGGAGGTTCAATGTGTTCAACAACTTTACAACACCGATAAAGTGTGACCGGAATGACTTGTATTGAGTGTTAACAGCTTCTCCCTTTTTTGTTCTTGGGTGGAATTTTGGATTTCTTTGTTGTTTCTTTGTTTTTTTTGTCTGCCGATTGTACGAATGAGTAAAGTGATTGCAAAAAAATGAGTATTACTAAAGTACAAATTGAGGATTGTTGCATTTTATGTATAAATCCTGATGTTTTTTTGTGCATATTTAGCATGTAATAAGAAAATCATCATTTTCTTATTATAAGAACTAAATATTCATTTTCAAATCATCAAAATACACGAACTAAATCTTGATATTCAGAAAGTAATAATAAATAATCAAAATAGAATAACTAAATCCTGAAGTTTGAAATCATCAAAATACAACAACTAAATCCTTATCATCAAAATACAAGTACTAAATCTTGACTTTGACATGAGTTCTATCATGCACAAAATGAGTTTTCTGCACACAAGAAATAAATCCTCATGTTGATTATGTACTGCAGGAAATGAGCATTTATGTATAAATCCTTATTTTTGGGTTTTGTACTGAAAAAAAAACCCATATCAATAGTGTAAAAAATGAGGAAATGTTTGTTGTATCATAACTAATTATAATCCTCATTTACTGTTGTTAAAGGCATATATTACAATCCTCATATTATCTGTACTAACCAGCAAAAATGATGATTATTGCAGAAAATGAGGAATATGGTATTTTAATGCATAATCTGGAAATGAAAAATGTAGTATTCTAATGTAAATTTCAATTTCATAAATAGTGCAGCCAATGTATTCTAATGAATATGGTTTTCTAATGTAGAAGCTGAAACATGTAAAAATGAGTGCATTGCAAAAAATGAGTAATACAACAAACATTTCCTCATTTTCTGCAATCTAACAATACAGTTTATGCAATCTAACAATACTGTAATACATACAGTGTACTCTATTTGAAATCATCTAAAGAAAAGAACTAATATAAGTTATACTATGCACAAAATGAGTTTTCTAGACAAAAGAAGTAAATCCTCATTTTGAGTGTGCATTGCACAAAATGAGTGTTACACAAAATAATTCCATATCAGTGTGTTCTCTTTTCAAATAAAATGAGTGTGTACTTTTGTGGCAATGAGTGTGTATTGCACAAAATAGGTATTACTAAAGTACAAAATGAGGATTATTGCATTTATGTGTACATGCTCATGTTTTTTTCCTCATATCTTGGATATTTAGGATGTAATAAGTAAATCCTCATTTTTATTTTGAGTTTTATACACAAAATTAGTTTCATGTACACAAGAACTAAATGAGTTTTCTGGACAAAATGAGGATTAACATCTTTTGTCCACAAAATGAGTTTTCTGGACAAAAGAAGTAAATCCTCATTTTGAGTATGCACTGCACAAAATGAGTGTTACACACACTAATTCCATATCAGTGTGTTCTTTTTCAAATAAAATGAGTGTGTACTTTTTGTGGCAATAAGAGTGTATTGTAGAAAATGAGTATTACTAAGAGCATTACACAAATTAACTGAGTATGTATAAATCCTCATTTTTTCATCAAAATGCAATAATCCTCATTTCGTACTAAGTGCATCCTCATTTTTCTTGAGGATGAAATATTAAGTGTTAGCCAAAGAGACTCTCTCAATCAAGCCTTACAATTAGGGGAGATTGTTCGCTCAGAGACTCTCTCAATCAAGCCTCTTTTGGTCTTTGGTTTTGATTATAACAACCCTTGATTTGGTATTGCAATAAGAAATTACTGTCAGACTTTTTCTAAGCTAGTCACAGCAAAATGCAAGGAAATGTATTGACGAAGAGTGGAAGCCTTATCCCTCTTTGTAAAGAAAAGTTTCTTGCACACAGAAAAGGGGGCCAATCCTTTTAAGGATCAAGATCAAGCATTAGCAAAGGCTGTCAGACTCAAGATACAGTATTATCTAAAGCTGACAAAGCCTATGGTTCTCTTGAGATTCATATGGATCGCCTTATTATATTGAGCAAGGAAGCTCTAAGGAATGCCAATAAGTAAACCTCTCTCAAGATTAGTTTTGGGCAAGATAACCTAAGGTTGTGAAACTCTTGTGAGTTGAGATTGAAGGTTATGTGAGTATAGCTGCAACACCTCATGTAGCAAAACTCTCACCTCTTGATATGTATTGATCAAGAAGTACAAACAAGCTCAAAGCTAGTTTGTTACTTGAGGTGCCTCACCAGGAAGATAAAAGCTCACATCCGTGTATATATTGATCATAAAGTACAAGCAAGCTCTAAGCTTACTTGTTACGTGAAGTGACCCATCGACATTGAAGGATAGACATCCAAGCCTTCATGTATTTAGGCTGGAATTGGTCTGAGCTTAAGAGCCAAGCTGAAATTGTTGGGATAGGTATTGTAATACCATGATTTATTTTATTAAATAAATCGTTTAAATAAAAAGAATTTTTGGATAATTGGTTTTTAACCCCCCAAATTTTTTTTTTTCGGATAAACTACTTTATTTTCGGAGATTTTGAACAAGATTTAAAATTTTTCCTTCAAGAGAAAAATTTTATTTTGTTCATGCATATTTATCTATTTAATTTTTTGAAATCCCTTTCAAAAAAAAAATAAAACAAAACAAAATCTGATTTATTTTGCTCGGGCAAACACACGCACGAACAGAGGAGAAACAGGGAGAGCGTTGTCGCGAGAGGGAGGGAACCAGCGAGGGAGATCGGGG
>JAULLF010410782.1:0-10972 GCA_035668175.1 Sarracenia flava
AAGATAGGAATCATATCGAAACTAAATTACCTAATAAACGGTGGAATCTAACCCCGAGGTGGAACCTTTCTCTTAAAATACTTAGTTCATTTATTTTATCTGCTTTCAATTACTTCCCAAAACAAATCCAAGATTTACATTTTACACTTTTTAAATTGAATATTTTAAATCTACTTTTAAACAAAGACAACTCATTTTCCCTGTGGGATGGACCCTGGACTTACTACGTACTACCCAGTCTGTAGTAAATCTTGGTTAAATAAAATAAAATAAACTGTAAGCTCCACCTGCGATTAACGACTAAGCAAATACTTTTTTTTAAAAAAAAAAGGCATAGTGTGGGAAAGCTACCAGGGGTGATTAGGTTAAGTGTAAGGACCCGACCTTTATATATTTATTTTTAGGGTTTATTTCACTTTTATCCCCTAAACTATTCATGTTTTTTTTTCTTTGTCCCTAAACTATCAATCTTCTCTATTTCGTCCCTAAACTATTTAATTTTAGCTAATTCATCCAAATCAATCAAAATAAAAAATTATAAATAAAAAATATAATTTCTATTTATTGATCAGTTATGAAATTGCATTCTTATCCCTCAGAACGAACAGCCCCCTTCTCTGTTTAGCCTGTCGCCCCTAACCCAAAACGAACAACAACGAACGCCAGCCCCACCGTCGATCGCATGGTATTTCCCGCCGTCGCCGTCACCGCACCTGGTATTTCCCGCCATCGCCGATCTGCACTATTCTTCCGATCTGTATTGTGCTTTGAATTTGTTCTTTATGGTATCTCATCTCCAGTTCAGCTTCTCCTCATTCGCTTCCCCGTTGTTCATTTCTCTTCTCTTGATTTTCAATTTCAAAATCTCATTCTCCTCTGATATGTTCTGTAGTTCCGTCTCCTTATCCATCAAATTTGCCTTCAAATCTTCGACGTATTCCTTAGATCTATTTAGTTCCTTTTCCAATTTGCATTCCCTCTGAGACACTAAGCTCTTCTCAAGCTTTGTATTTAGCCCTTTATTCTCTTCTGAGATACCTTGCAATCCAGTTTCCTTGTCCATCAAAGTCGCCTTCAATTCCTCAATATCAGCTTTTTTCCTTGTTAATCTCTGCCTCCGGTTCAGCTTCTCTACGGCTTAATGCAGATTTAATCCACTCCACCAGGTGTGGCGACAGCGAAAAATACCATGTGATCGACGGCGGGGCTGGCATTCACCGTTGTTGGTTTTGGGTTAGGAACTACAGGCTAAACAGAGAAGGGGGCTGTTGGTTTTAAGGGATAAGAATGTAATTTCATAATTGATATATAAATGGAAATTTTATTTTTTATTTAAATTTCTTTATTTTGATTGATTTGGATGAATTGGCTAAAATTAGATAGTTTGGGGACTAAATATGGTAGATTGATAGTTTAGGGACAAAGTAAAAAAAAAAACATGAATAGTTTAGGAGATAAAAGTGAAATAAACCCTTTTATTAATCATGATAGAGGAAAAACGTGTGGGGTTGAGGAGTATGTAAATGCCTATCATAATATTTCTATTTTTGTACGGTGTGTGTTTGTGGTATTTTAATTTATAGTGATAATTAATAATTAAAATTAAAAACCAAAACTATTATGTTGCAAAATTAAAATTATTTTGTTATTTTAAAAAAATATAAAACTCGACAGTTAATAAAAATTATAGGATAAAAATTATAAAACTAGACAGTTAATTATTAAAATTTTGCACAAAATAATGAAAATATAGAATAAGAGAATATAGGATCATATATCATAGAAAAGTTAAAACCATACTTTTTAATAACTTTCTTGCAAACTAGACAGTTAATAAAAATTAATTCTTTTATATATTTTTTTTGTTTATTTTCCTTCAATTTATTTTTCTCACTAATCAATTTTTTTTATGATTTTCTTGACAACTAAATAAAGTTCAATTTAAAACCACCGGGCGGCTAGCCCAGCGGGTGGGAGGCCGAATCACCAAACCTTTATGGGGGAGGTCACTAGTTCGACTCCGGTTGGGGAACGCCGCGATTTAACCGATATTGTGGGCCACCGGTGGGGCCCACGTATCCGGGGTTTACAAAGTTGGGGTGTGTCCAAAGGGCCCTGCCCAAGGTTGGTTCCTCGTTATAAAAAAAAAATAAAAAAAAAATAAAATAAAGTTTAAATGTCTCCTTTGTCTATTTGCTTCTTGCTAACTGTCATCACCATTGATCTTTCCATTATCTAATTGTTATCTCTCTTCTTTTTGAAGTTATTAATCCAAATCATATGCATTTTAACTGATTTAGTAAAAATCTCAGGATGAATATGAACCCCAACAAGTTACAGATGTTGCATAGATGCTATTATCACCAGTTTAAGGTAATTATGTCTTTTAATAATTTTTTTCAATCTCATCGGTTCTACCATCTACGTACTTCATTTAAAATTTATTATATAGATGAAATGTATATTCTATTTTGTGATATCTATTGTTACATATTATCTACATAAGCATAGAAAGCGAAATCACAATGTCTATATGAATGTTTAAGTCTCAAAATTAACCTTGAAGATGATGTCACAATATATATATATATATATATATATTCGAAATATCTATTGTTCCATATTTTTAAATACATCAGTTTAAAATATTACATCCCAACATGTGAAATTTGACTAGTGTTGAAAATCGATAAAGTTTAATACATCACCGCAAGAGAACTTAAACAAACAAAATGGTAGTGGATATGAAAAACTACTATGTGAGCCACAACTCCAACTCTTTCTCAATAAAATCCTAAACTGGCTCTTCCGGATGCAATGAGATGAAAAATCTTGTAGGAATAAAATGATATGCATGTACTTCCGAAAAAGCATAACAATTCACAAGTATTGATAAGAGATATGCATGGTAAGTTACATGATAGCAGTTCCTTTAATTACTAAAATTAATTAAAATACATGCTATGATTTGAATACCAATCTTCGAATACAGAAAAGCAATGATGGCTTCAATCCACACCAAACAAATAAAAAATACCAACAATAAAGAACACAAGATTATGCGTGGTTCAGCTAATTGCCTATGTTCATACGTAACGATGAATAATCAACTATAAACAATAAGAATTGCAAGAACTCACTCTATCTTTGACCTCAAGTTGAGTATGTCTTTACATTCTCTAGCCTCAACCTACGTCTACCTAGTGTATAGAATGCGTCTTAGTGTAACGTCCTAACATGTTATTAATAAAAACTGATTAATAAAATATGGAATAAAACCCACTTTTACAAAACACGCATCGAAAATCTTTGGAGGACGTTTAATCATTAAGTAAACGAGCCAAAACCCACTATTCTAATATGAAGTAAATGGATAAATCATCTCTTTCTAAGGCAAAAACAATCCTTCAAGTAGGTTTAAAATGAACCAAAAAGAGTTCACAAGAATACTCCAAACAACCTCCTTTGAAAACATATTTTCGAAAAACCCAACAGCATAGACCGCTCGAATAGCATCTAACCGAGAGCCACCTTTGGAAAACTCAGAAAAATCTTCTTAGTATTGGTTCAAAATATAATTTTTCACCATTTTTCAACCAAACTCCATACATGAATAAAAACATGTACAAACCACAAAAAAGCATGTAAACCCCTCTTAGAGGCCCAAAAACGTGATATACAACCATAAACAAAATAAAGATTACAGTCAAAACGCGAAGATAAACCCGAATCTAACTCCTAAATGGCCTCACATGCAACAATAAACGGCCACTAGCCTTATAACTTTGTAATCGGGTTTTCAACAACCCTAAATACATAAATACAATGTACGAAATGAATTACATACACATCGGTCGAATCAAAAGATAAACAACATTCCTATGAAATTCTAACAAGCCTCAAGGTCGCTTCTACCAAGCTTCTCAATCCACACCGATCATCCTCCGCTAACACCTGAAACGTTGTTCAATAACAACGTGAGCTAAGGCTTGCAAGAAATAAGTCTAAACATGAACTAATGCATAATATGTGAGGATGATTATATGATAAAACAAAAAAAAGATGTTTTGTTCTCAAAAACCTTTACATTTTCATAAGAAAACCATTTATATCACATAATCCTTTAACATGTCCAAAACCATATTTTTAGCCACCTCACAACTTTAGTTATTAACCGTTGCCACTACCAATACTGTTGCCACCATTGTAACCACTACCTTTATCATTTTGATTACAATCACTATGGGTTCTAACACACACACCCATAGATGCAACACACCCATGTCTGCGGATATATCTAAAATTGGTTTTATTTCTTAAAACAATCATCGAATGAGCTTATAAGATCGTCACGTGATACCTGCCACCTCGTCTACGAATAGCCCGATGGGTATCAGGCCTTTTTATAACCCGCAACAACTTATCCAAATCCGATTTTAATTAATATAAACTGACGCTAGACGAGTTTATAAGACCACGCACGTGATACCAACCAACTCGATCTATGAATAGTCCAATGGGTATCACACCCTCTTATAACCCGCCACAACTAGCTCACGTTTACGGTTATTAGTCGAATGGTCTGGTCCGCCCAATCTTGCGCACGTTTCCGATCTTGCACCGAGGAGTTAAAAACCCAGGTTACGATCTAAAGATCAAAATTGATTGTTTTCATTAAATCCATCATATCAACATAACCTCGAGTTCAACCCAAACACAAGATTCATCTCATTAAATTCACACACACATAACTCACATTCATGGGTTCTCAAGCAACATGGAGTGGGTGAGTCACACACACCTAACCATCCTTTACGGGTCTTAAAGAAATGCCAAGGGGTAGGCCATTCCCACAAATGTACAAGCCGAGTCCAAACCCACATGGTTTCACTCGTTAATGCACGCGCCAAGTACGACCCGAACACAAGGTCCCTTTTCTCTAACGCACGCCCGAGTCCAACCAAAAAACAAGTTCCCTCTTAACAAAGTACAAGCCACGAGTCCAACATAAACACAAGGTTCCTCTTGTCAAAATATACACTATGAGTCTAACCCGAAATGGTTCCTCTCGCCAAACACATACCATAAGTCCAACCTAAAATGGTTCCACTCGCCAAACAAACATCATGAATCCAATCCAAAATGGTTCCTCTCTCCAAACACACGCATACACGGGCCAAGCCTTTAAACAGATGATTTTAAGTTCCATTGTTCATGATTCTTAACTGTTGAGTAATTTTTGATTCTCCTAATCAACTTAAATTATGAAATAATTATAGAATTAAGCCACTACAAATTCCTGGACGCGTTAGAAAAATAATGAAGGCTTTAATCCTCACAAAGAAAATAAAGAATACCAACAAATAAGAACGTAAGAATATATATGGTTTAGCTAACTACCTATGTGGCTATGTCTACTATAAACAATAAAGATTACAAGAACTTACTAGATCTTTGGCCTAAAGATAAGCCTCTCTCTAGACTCTATAGTTTCAAATTGAGTCTCTTTAGTGGATATAATGTGTCGTAGTGTCTGAAACATAGCCGCATTTATATAGATTTTAGGGGCAACACAAAGCTATGAATAAGATGTGTAGTATGCCACCATCTATCCAGACGCCCGTCTGGACAAAAACCCTTCTATCCTAAAATGTTCGAATGCTTGTGCAGATGAAAACTAATAGTCCTGTCATATCCGGACATCCATCCATAAACCCTCGACCCCTTGTCTCTCGTATCCCTGACTCTTTAGATCCTAGAACCTAGCTCTAAACTCTAGGACCCAACTTCGTGACACAAGATTCTAAAACCCTAAATTGTAATCTTAGGCCTCGAGCCCTCATACTCGAATCTCTATCCCTAGATCCTTTGAATCGAACCTCCTACCCCTAATCTCTTGACCCTTAAATCGAGACACCCAAATATTGAACCCTCTAATACCCTAACCTCGAACACTCCAACCCTTTGACATCGAGCCGCTTGACCTCAAACCCTGTGATGCCCTAACCACCTAAGCCCCTACACCTCGACTCAAACCTCCAACCACAGACACCTGGACCTCTAACCCTAAGCCATGAACCTGAACCCGAGGCCAAACCCTTTAGCCCAATCCACAGACCCCTCCACCCCAATCCACAGACCCCTCCACCACCACCACTATCTATTGTACTACCGCCACTACCAGTATCATCACCACCACGATCACATCATTTTATTCATGTTTATATAAATATGATTTCATTCTAGAATCATTCTAGCATACTAAATATCATAATAAGAATGGTAGCCTTATTTTTTACTTAATTCCGATGTTAGTACCAAACATCATAATAGAAATCATCATTCCCACCTCATTCCTATCTATTCCCGTTTCAATCTCAAATCCCATTTTCCAATTTGAAGTCATTCTAGTGAAGAAAACACTACCTATAAATGTGCACTCCTACCAAAGAAAGCATTGAAGATCTCATCTTGTAATAGAGATGACATTAAAAAAATATTCTCCTACAAATGTTCACTCCTACACTTTCCAAACTTATTTTTCCTTCTATTCAACCAAAATAAATTCACTTGAATACCCGTTGCACATGACATAATTGACACCACAGTACTAAATGTACGTAAAACAAACCATATGATTTCATATAGCCTCTATGTGGATGACTAAGATGCTCTGTGCTAAGTGAACAAATGGTAGGTAAGTACTTTTCGAAGCTTACACATGAAAATACCTCTGATAACCATTCGACACAGGATTAACAATCGTAAAGCCTATATGTTTGAACAAATGCATATGACTTTGCTACACTAATTGTCATACATGTTTATTTAGTATTACTTTACATGTTTACTTAGAATTGCACTATATTTATTTTGAGATGAAAGTTTGATATAGAAAATTCCTACATAGGAAGTATGAATATTTCGAAAATGAATCCATACGAGTATTAGAAACTAATACTTGCTTAATACGTTGGGATACATATTGAATATGACTGAAAAGGTATAGAGAATTTTTGGTTTAGATATGGATGAGATACATTTTTGGATACTTTAAAAAAAATTACTTTCTATCTTTTGTTGTTTTAAAATTTATTCTCTTCTTTAGCTAATGTTTTGATTTTATTGTTATGAATGCACTCCCATTTAGTTATTTATTTTGTACTTTAAGGGATTGTTTTTGTCAATAACTTACACTTGACTTGGCTATTTACTAAATGTTTCCAAATAAAAATAAAATAAATTAACTCTTGCTTTTGATTTAGATTATAGATAATTTCTAGAAATTATAGAAACACAAAATTTAACAAATGTATCCTAGACATACTTGTATCCTAACTTCTTTTGTTTTGTCATATCTATGCATTCATATCGTATCTATATCTGTGCCATATAGATTCCTACTTTGTACTAAAACTTCATTCTGAACCATTGGCCAAGGCACAACCATTTTTTCGTAAATTGACTCGGATCTTTAATGTCCGAATTGCAAACTCTCTTTGTCGTCGGCCTTGACCCCTAAGAAGTCTTATTCTTAGCTTACCCAACTCCACTCTTAGGGGTGGAGAAACCCTACCACATCTTGTGAACTCCCACAAGATGTGGGAGTTCACATCTTGTGGGGAAGTGGGTGAACAAATATTTGATCGGCAAGTTAATGTTAACAACAACACTGAGGGGAAGTGGGTGAACAAATATTGCCTTGATCTCCAATAGTACTTATTCTTAAATTACCCAACTCAACTTTTATGGGGTGGAATTTCCCTGCCTGGCCTTGTGTACTATCATACACGATCCTTAACTGCTATAATTAACTACCAACCTCATCGAAATAGTTAATTGGTCAATTAATGTTAACTACGACCATAGGGGGAAGTGGGGGAACAAGTATTGCCCTTAATCGCCAACAAGGATTATTCTTAACTTATCTAACTCAACTCTTATTGTTTGGAGTTTCCTTGGACACACCCTGTGAACTACCATGCGTGATTGTTAACTACCATAATTAACTACCAACCGCGTATTAAAATAGTTAATTGGAAAGTTAATGTTAACTATGAACCTAAGGGAAAAGTGGGGAACAACTTGTTCCCATAGAAGTCAAAGTTAAGGCTCGAAAGCCACAATTAGTATGACAAATGAAATAAAGTTAAGGATGGAAATTGTTAATGTTTTTATACGAAGAGGGTTAGTTATACAAGTTATTTGATTTTTAGACATCGTGCATATCAGTGAATTAGTTGCAACGTATGGATCAACCTATTTGCTTCAAATCTCAACTATGTAGCAAATTTTCTATTTACATTTTTCTCAACTGTCAATGATGGAGACGACTAATCGTAATAGAGGGGAGAGCAGCATTCATTTGCAAAAAGGGGTCATATATGATTCATTTCACAAAAGCGACTAATACGAATGATGAAGGAGATCGACAATGCAGACCCAATGTGATGGCGTATTTGAGAAGTTTTTGGTTAAAACAATATAGCACACATCATTGATGCTACTTACAATAATGATGGAGTAGTTTGATGGTGCTAATATTGTAAATATCATGGCAAGATGCGCCAAACTCCATCTTTTTATAGACGAAAATCGTCTATATACTTCAATCCTACAACCCTTGGCTTCTATTGTCAGCAACTGAACGCAACATAGAAGTAGAAGGCAGATCGTGCAGGCTCTGGAGTTCAGTCTGAGACAATTGCAGCGTATGATCCGACACCTCAAAATGGGGCTAGTCTGGTAGCGCACTCCCTGGTTGAGTGGAAAGAAGGGGAAAAAGAAGCGATTTTTAGAACTAGAACAAAAGTCGACTCAGCTAAGCAGAAGAACCCATTTTGGTCTTGTCTGACGCGCAAAGACAAAGAAGGCAGATTCGTTGCCATCAAATCCTGTTGGGGCAACTGCTACTATAAGAGATGACAATATCTTTTGAGTTTTGTGCGAACAAAAAAATGTTATAGATATGACTGAGACACCTGTTATTAATGATGAAATAAATGGAGGATGCTACTCGGGAGATTTTCAAATCAAGTCATTGATGGATTTTGAGACGAAGGTGGTTATAGATTGGCATCAATAAATTTCTCAACCATAGATCATGGAGGTAACCAACGATGCCAAAAGTGACAATAAAAAATGATGTAGGAGATTGACGATATTGATATATAGAAATACTATTGTTCTGTTGAAAATGATGCATATGGTGGTTGCATCTAAGAAGTGAATGATATTTCGTTAAAGAAGGTTGACAAAAACTCACTATGTCACCTTCACACATCACGGTCATCAATAATAGAAGCAGTCAATTGTAATGATGGAACATATTGATGAGGGCTATATGTCGATAAACATATACACATGGTTATAGCTACATATCTATATGGTGGTATAGAAAAAGACCATAAACAATTAATGTTTCTCATTTAAACTAATCATGACTACCAAATGCTTTCACCATTCGTAAATTTTGAACTATCATTTGCAATTGATGATAGTAACATATTTAGGGACTAATGGCCATAGTAAAACCATTGACACTTTTTTTAAAATGAAAATCGGTGCATGTCTTTTTTTTTTTCTATCATTGCAATAATTATCATAACAATCACGACCTTAATGTTTTTATTTCTTCACTCAACTTCACTAAATATGACTTATTGTATGTTTTTTCTCCAAATTTCATTACTTTAAATTTAAATCGGCTTATGGTGGGTTTAGGTTAGCTTTTGAATAAGATTTATTATATCAAAAAGATTAATACACTTTTGAAATTTGGCATGTACCATTACGTTACAAAACAATTTTAGTTCCCTCTGATACCCTTTACGATCACTTTTTCAATATGATATAAATTACCTTGTGCAATTATGGTCTGTTGTTGCAATCGTAACGAGGCATTAATGGGGTTACTATAGTGGTCTCAAAATCAATCACGATCTTTTAGTGTGCCAGTCATGTGAAATCAATTTTTGCCTCAACTTTTTTTTTCACATTTTTATTATTAGAAATCTTTCCATAGGAACTCTTTTTACTAGAAAGGCATCCATAATAGGAAAAAATATCATACTAGGGTGAAGTTTCATTTATGAGAATCAGTTCATGATTTTTGAAATATCAACATTTCTGTAGTTACTTACCCTTAGGATAGGTACCAAAGACCAGTGTTCATATAATTTTTTTTCGTATTTCATCAAGACCTATTCACAAAAAGTTAAAAAAAAAATGAGATAAGCATTAACTTACAAGTTTTTTTATTGTAAGATATGCAATTTGGGCATATTTTTGCTTTAAAAAATGAAAAACTATCTACAAAGTGATTCCTACAGATATTAGGACATATGATGGTTCATGTCTAGAAAATAAAAAAAAAATCACCAAAAACATTATAAATATCGGTGCCACTGAATTTTTTTTGAGTTGTGCAGAAACAAAAAAAAAATCATGGCTCCTACTTATTGCTACCATTATGCTACACTGTTACACCCCAAAACCACATCACTACACTATTATCGGTACGTAGACATTGATGATATTTAGCACCAATATATATGTGCAAATATTAACTCATTAGGAAGAGAATTTTATATATTCTCATTCGACAATCAATGCTTTACAATGTCATCTATACATAATTTAGCACAATACCATTATGACTTGTGCCTTTTCACATATTTTTATATCAAATCTGCAAACTGAAAGAATGATAGAATTCCAATTTTGCTGATCGATAATGACATATCTACATTGATTCAACCAAAATGAAACATATAATAGAAATATAATTTTGGTTAGAAACTTGTGTTGAAAATAATAATATCTAAGTTATAAAACTTTAGTTGGTACCTCAATTCTAGTTTTGGGTGTCTAAAGTTGCCCCTCTTTAAAAAAATGTACACAACAATGCATGATGCAAGTGTGTTAAAGCTCAAGAGATAACACCTTTGACTAACAAGTCAATCTTAGGCTA
>JAULLF010411874.1:0-10969 GCA_035668175.1 Sarracenia flava
ATATTATTTAATTTTTTAACATATATATATATATATACATATTTTTTACACATACATATATATATATAAAATTAAATTTATTATATATACGGGTTGGACTCGAGCCTGTGCATTTTTCCAAGCTCCGGGCTTGGGCCACGGGCTTCTATACCTAGGCTCAGGCTTGTCTATAGGGTATACGGGCTCGGGCCGGGCCGGGCCTGGGCTTTTTGTGGGTCAGACCGGATTGCTACAGTACTGGCCCACTGGGTCGCCCGTCGGGCCCGGACAGGTTTTACATCCCTAATCCTAACCATTATTTTCATTATATTACCACGTTATTGTGGGACTAGTGCGTATAACGCCTATCCTGTGCGGATAACGCCTATCCTAGCAAGAGATTTGTCAAATTCTAGCTATAACATTTTAAAAAGAAATAGATAATAAATAGTAGTAAAGAATGAGTCTTTTGCGTAATAGATACCTTTTACATTCAACTCAAATAATAAGTAACCTATTAATTGAAAAACATTAGTTCAAAAATGTATTCTATAACAAAAAAACGTATTCGTAAAATTTTTTGGAGTGGGAACGATATTGGGTAGCCTTAAAAGCTTTTTCATTAGCGAGATCTCTTTTGACCTAAAATTCAATGGTTGTGCTCTTTTGAAAAAAAAATTTAAAAAATTAAATAGTCAACAATTCATTTCAAAACATAAACTCTTAAAATGTTATATTCAAGCTGCCATCAATTTTAAAATAAAATAATATACTGATAATGTCAGAATCTAGGACGGTCCACAAGTAACTCTTTTGGACCTGCGAAACAAACAAACACGTTAGACATGACGCCAGAGGTGTTTTCGGCGAACTCTCTCTGATAATCAAGTCAGTTATTAGTCAAGGTAGAAGGAGAATGCAGAAAGAGATTGCGGCTAGGGTTTTGTTATGAGAGTGCGTACCTTTTTTCAATGTTACCTTGTGCTTATATATTTCCTTAGAATGGTGGACACGTGGCACTCTTAACCACGTGATTACCGATAGGGATATCCCTTCCATAACTAAATATGGAATATTTAAGATATTTTCCTATCTCATGATTGCGAGATCGTGGTGGAAGATATTCTTTTTAACCGTTTTGGTAGGATTCACCCAACTTTTGACACATGTTGCCTGGTCCCCAGGGGTCGTACTCTCAATTGGGACCCCAACTTGTGTGGAATTCTTGTGTTTGGGTCAAATGACCAAGGATGGATTTCACTGGTCAACCTTTCTGTTGATCAGCGTACGTAGCCGACTTGTCTTTGTGGCCGAGTTTGTAGCTTCGTCTCGTCCTGGTTGTGAGGAGACTGTTCGGCAAGTGGTTTTGTGACTGAGCAATGCGTAGATGATAATACTGGTCAGCCCCGAAAAATGGGCTAGGATGATTAGTCCCCGCGAGTCCATGGTCTGAATGATTACCTAGGCACAGTTAATGATGAATGCACACCAATTATGGTACTGGGTTGATCAGTGGTGTGGGTCAGGCCGTAACTATACGGGTTTATAGATGGTTCTCTGGGCTCAGTTCAAGGGTATTTATACATACCTATTAGTAGTTCCCTATTCTTGATGGTGTCTAGTCAAAGGCAGGAGACCATCAAGAATACCCATTTCGGCTTTCTTCGTGCTCATGTAGAACTGGGTTTACTTTAAATTTTGCTCTTTAATCTTATACTAATCAGTAGTCCCCTATTCTTATTGGCATATGGTTAATCAGTCCCCGCTAAGAATAATAAACGGGATGACACACGTCACGTTATTATTGGGTGGTTCCATCTGTGAAGGGACGTTTTGTCGTCCTATCATTAAGGCGCATGATTACGTTCTCCGTTTCTAAGGTAATTATTTTTCGACGGCATTTCAGTTTTTTTGCTAGTTGTGTTTTTTCAAATGAGCGTGTCAAACCATACACTCCTTCCAATTCTCTATTTTGAAACGTCATTTCACAACGGAGGAAATCTCTTAAAAGCATGTTCCCACTTCTGAAGTTTGCAAAAAATCCCTGGTACGCATTTCTTTTCTCTCTTTTTTCATTCGCACATGCGTTATCCTTTGCCACGATCGAGTCCTATGGATTCATGTCCCAAAATCGATACCCCTTTATAATCTACACTGATTCAAAGGAAGAAAACCCTGTTTTTGAGAGAAACCATAGTGGAGAGTCTTCATCGCCGTTGTCAGTCGCAATACCTTTAAGCCCCTAACTGTGGGCTTTTGTCGCGCAACCACTTACCATAGTACCGCCTTCGGAACACATTCTCGTTTCTCGTTTTCGGCCAATGGACGAAAGTGCAATGCCGGGTTCCCCCGAGGCTAGTCTGGTTCACCTTCAGGTGAGAGGCCAAGGAGGTGATCCACCCCGAGGTCCCCTAGGGGTCTCCGTTCTTGCGAGTGAGTCTAGGACGAGTGTTGGGCCCTGTCGACTTCTTAAGAGCAGCGTGCTAGGGTCTTTTTTTGGCCCAGTCCGAGGTATCAACTATCAGCGTTGGCGACCTACAGCGTCTGCGGATCATGTATCAGATCCCCGACTCCTTCATCCTTAGGGTTCCATGACCCAACGAATGTGCCTATACTCCATTCCGAGGGGAAATGTGCTTTTATGAGGGTGCGTTCTAGGTGGGGCTATGACTTTCTCTCCCGGCCTTTGTGAGGAACTTCCTAAACTTTATGAGAACTTCCCTCGGGCATTTGGTCCACAATGCTTAACGAATCCTAATAAGGAGCATGGTCCTCTTCGAGGCAGAGAGGGACAGTGTGAGATGTATAATGTTGGAACAACTTTTTTGGTGTTATAAACCGGTCAAACATCTCACTGGCTACATCAGTTTGCAAGGTCGGGAGGGTCGTGTTTTAGTGTTGGATCTTCCCTCTTCAAACATACATTAGAAGACCTGGTATTTCTTCGTGTCCGGTTGGGGTTGGGAGTTTCAGCTGCGGGAGAATGCTGCGGAACACCCCCATGCATCTCGGGGACGTGGTCTCCCATCCCCAGGGATGGGAGAGTTAGGAGGCTGCAGGCAACGACTGATTAGCGAGGATAACAATGTGACCAAACTTAATTAATTTTAATTTAATTAATTAGGTTGGTCATATTTTGGTAGATAAGTATAATTAAAAAGGAATTGAGGGAAGGTTATATATATATATACATATGTTTCTTTAAAACATGGGGCATTTTTCATAAATAAAAAGAAAAATGGGAGTTAGAGCTATGATTTAGCAACTAATGGAGGGATTAAGTTGTAAAACCTAGAAGACTAATGTTAAACATGTAAGGTTAAGGGAGAAAATGTGGGTGGCTGCTGAAACTCTATAGAATATTCGGTTGTCTCTCCTCTTTCTCATCTCTCTCTCTCTCAAAAACTTTGAAGATTAGGAAGAAAAGAGGGGAAGTGAAGAGGGTTTCAAAGAGAAGTGTTGAAGGGCTACGGAAATGGGGAAGGAGGGCCACGAAATCAGTGGTTTTATGGACACATAGCTTCTGTCCAGCCATCATCGGGGCTTCTAGAGGTAAGAAGTTAGAAGGTTTGATGAGGTTTTGAAGTATTTTGTTAGAATACGTGTGTATTCGTGTGTTTAGAGAGTTTTAACCCAAAACCTAGAATGTTTCAGATCAAAAGCTGCGATCTTAAACTTCTCAAAGTTCAGAATCTCGGCTCCTTTGACATAATTGTGGTAGGTTGTATGACGAGGTACACGTAGAAGTAATAACGTGTGAAGTTTTGAGGAAATCGTAGTTGTTTGCGGTATAAAATCATGCTATACACCTAGTATGGCCGAAGATTCTCAATAGAAAAGTTATTTTTATTGAAGTTCTAAATGTTTATTTATGTTTAGAATGTTTTGTGCATCTTTAATTGAAGTTTGGTTCAAAATTGGAGAGGTTAAAAGTCGGATTTTGAAGTTGCAGGATTTTCTGAAACAGGCCGACACAGGCGGCTGTGTCTTCAACACAGTCGGCTGTGTGGCTGTGTTCCTGTTTCCCCTGTTTTGAATTTTGAGGAAAAGAGGGGATTTTGAGGGAAGTACTTTGATGAAGTTGCTGTTGTATATTTTCTGGTATAGAATAGCTTTATATTCTATGATGTATGAGAGTAGAATGATGTGTGAAGTAGTAAACAGAAGTTTGTAAATTTGATTGGAATATCCTAGGCTTTCCAAAAGATAGGATGGAAGTTTAAATTTCCCTAACTATGAATGATTGAATATGAAGATATTGGTTTGAAAAATGTTAAGAACTGAAAGGATTGCCCATCCTTGAAGGGGCCGAAGTTTCAAACTCTTATTGAGTTAGCGAGGTCAATGGATATTTAATTCATTGAGAGGATGCCTTAGTTTCTTTTTGGATAGTTAATCCAATATGAACTAAGGTGCTTGAAGGCTTTAAGCCTCAGGCCGAAGTTACCCGTTAAGGGTCGAAGTTAAGAAAGATATAAGATAATAAATTTAATCTTGAAGTAAACTATGAACCTTCGTGTCATAGTTGAAAGAAAATTAAATGAAAGGTTGAAGTGAAAGAAGTTGTAGTATGCATGAGGTTATGACTCTTTCTTTCATATTCATGCATAATTTATTTCATATTGCATTACTGCATATCGTACTTCCTACTAGCTAGTTAAAGCTAATGTTGTTATTTTATTTTCTTATAAAATAGCAACGCAGGTGATAAAGGTAATGCTGCAGTAGAAGATAAGAGTGGATGCATGAATTGGAGATTTGAAGAGGATCACTTAGTTCCTTAATGTTTTTAGGACCTTTATTTTATGAAATAGAAGAACAAATTCAGCAGTTGTTGAAGAGTTTAATTCTTTTATTAAACCATGTTTGAGGCTTGGGACCTCTTTTCATTTGTGACTTATTTCATATATTGCATGTTTGTGAGGATGACCTAATTGGGGTGTTTGTTTAATGAAAGAATAATAGTATTTATTCCATTCTTATATCATCTTGACCTGTAAAGGCTGAATGCATGAGGTCAAGTTTCAAAAATTTACCTGACAAAAAGTTTGAAGTTGCAGTATTCCCTCATACAGTTGGCTATATCCCATACAGTCGGCAGTGCTTGGCCTTTTAACAAAAAAATGAGGTTCTCTTGATAAAACTTGTGTTTTCGAAGAAGGAATAAATCTTTATTTTCAGAAGCATAATAATCAGTTCTGTGAAGCATTTCAATTACTTTTGAAGTAGAAGTTTTCTTTAATTAAATTAAAGTTTTTAATTAAGATCAAGAAGGTCAGACTGTTACATTTTTAATTTAAAAAAGGATTAAATCTATTAAACTAAATTGATAATGATTAAATCCATTAAAGGTATAAAACAAAGCACTAAATCCTAAATTCCTTGATTTTTTAAGAGGTCAAATACCATAGCTTAAAAACTATTTAGTTTTTAAAAAGAAAAAAAATCTAAAGATGACAAATGAGGTCAATTACTAGGCAGCATTTGAATGTGAAAAGTCGAGAGAGAAAGCTTGGCGCTAGGCTTGTGCAAGAATTTGTCTAATCACATCGATTTACCAATATTTTAAAAACTTATAACAAGTTGGACGGGTTATGTCTAATATATGTGGATTGGTAGTGGATAGCGGATTCAGAAAAATCACATGTCACAAAATCGTGCCGTCCACATGTATACGGATTAATACTAATTTTTAAAAATAGGCTGTCCAATTTAACCGCTGCTTAATGAGTCTATTCCTATTATTCATTTATGGTGGACCTAGCAATTCAAATTTCAAACCATATTGAATGCACTTACACATATAATGTACTTACTAAGTTTGTGCATTTACAATTGGATACACATGTAATACATTATTTGTAATGCACTTATAATAGGGATAAAATATTTTATAATAACTTTAAAATTAGTGTAAATTAGGGATAGATACTCCCACTAAATCTCATTAGGCTTAACTACTACAACTTTTTTTAATTAGGAATAATTACTAATTTTTAAAAAATTAATTTTCTTTGTCTAAAATACCCCTAAACCCTAAACAAACACACCCCCGTCCCCCCCTCTTCGATCTCTCTCTCTCACCAGCCAGACTCGACCTTGCCGAGGATGCTTCCGCAACCGTCGCTCATGGCGGGAGCCACGACGCTGTCCACCACCAGACACCAAACACTGGTGAGATCTGGAACATCACGGTAGAAGCCACGAAGCCTGCGCTACCACCGTCCACCGTCGGCGATGCCGCCCGAGACCATGGAGGCGACGCCCATGGAGGCGAGATCTGGAGAAACTAGTGTTCCGGTGAGTGTAGCAACGACCATGGAGGCGACGCTGCTTTCAGATCTGGCGACGGAGATCGTGATTCCTGTTTGAGATCTGCCTTCGCGAACAGAGTGTTTTTTTATTTTTTACGATCTGAAACAATATCATATCTGGATTGCATTCGTGTTTTGATTTTGAACATGAGTATCCGTGATTCCGAAATGAGTATTTGCTCTATTTTTGCGATTCCGAACATTTGTATTTGTGATTCCGAAATGATTATTTGCATATTTGTTTTTGGATTTGCTCTGGTTTTGTGATTCCGAAATGAGTATTTGATTTTTTTGGATTTGATATTGTGAGTTCGCGAAATGAGTATTTGTTCAGAACAGTGTTATGAAAATGAGTATTTGTTCGCGAAAATGAGTATTTGATTCTGGTTCTTTTTTTTTCCGAATAGTGTTCTAAAAATGAGTATTTGTTTTTGAAATGATTATTTGTTATTATAATCCTCATTTTCTTTCTGTATAATACTCATTTTCTGTATATTACTCATTATTGGCGGCGGTGGTGGTGGTTGTCGACGACAATGATGGTGGTTGTTAGTGGAGGCGACGATGGTTGTTGGCAGCGACGGCGGTGGTTACCGGTGATGGCGGCGGCGGTGGTTACCGGTGGTTGGTGGTGGTGGTTACCGACGGTTACGGTGACGGTGGCGGTGATGGTGGTGGTTGGTGGCGGCGGTGGTTGGTGGTTGGCGGTGGGGAGGGGGGAGAAATCACAAGTGCTGTGGTGAGGGGGGAAAAATAGAAATATAATTTTAGGTTTTTAAAAAATAGTAACTATCCCTAAATTGAAAATGTTATAGTAGTTAAGTCCAATGAACTCTCTAATATAGTAGGTATACCTAATTACCTCTTAAAATTATCAAACTGTCCCATCTATTATTGTAAAATTGTCAAACAAGCTATATAATTTCTCAATTTTATAGTATAGATAGTTCGAATAGAAATTTTTTATACGGTAAATTTGATAGGAATTATATCATTCATTTCGTGCCGCACTCGCGCACTCCTCTACGCAGTTATATAACGTCATAACGGTGGGCGTTGCCGCCTATGCTGAACGATGCTTAATGAAGACGCGGAATATTCAGCCCTTACTTCTAACTTTTGTCCTACGTTTCAAAGGAAGAGAGATGAAAAGAAAGAGAGACAGTGATGAGAGTGATAAGCTTCGAAAATAGAAATGAAAGAAAGAGAAATTGTAAATGTTATTTCACATATAGGAAAGGTCTCTCAATTACTAACAAAACGAAAATCCTTACTTTTCAATCAATAACCCTATTTCCCTCCCTCTTCCCTTTTTATTCCCTGCTAGCTGTAACAAACTAACCAACAACTTCCTAACTACTAATTGTTAACTAATTCTTGATTTCACTGCTGCGCCTCAGAACCCACTTCACCTGCTGCGCCCACCGATTGTGATTGCTTCAGCTCACTTTCTATTCAGCTGTTCATCATTTCCCACCCCATAAAATCGACCTTGTCCTCAAGGTTGGAAATTTGGAAATTTAGCCTGAATATCATGTAAAAATTCCCATGTTGCATCTTCTTCGGCAGTATTGGACCATTTGATCAGAACTTGTGTACAAGGCCTATTATGTCTCTTTACCAATTTCCCATCTAAAATAGCCACTGGTTCCACTATCAACTGGCCATCCTCATTTGTTTGAGGAAGGTGCGATTGAGGTATTATCTGTTTGCCCAACCTTTTCTTCAAGCAAGATACATGAAAAACAGGGTGGATCCTTGACTCATTGGGTAAATCGAGTCTATAAGCCACATGACCTATCTTTTGAGAGATCATGTAAGGCCCATAATACTTTGGTCTGAATTTGTGTTTGACTCTTGAAGAAAGGGAAGATTGTTTATATGGTTGAAGTCTCAAATATACCCAATCTCCCACCTCAAACACTCTATCAGTCCTATACCTGTCTGCCATTTGTTTCATCCTATTCTGAGAAAACTCCAATTGTTCCTTCAATGCTTTCAAAGTCGGAATTCTATTACTCAGGGTCTCATCCACCAACGCAATATTTGATGTTTCTGGAATGTAATGCCTTAGATTCGTTGGAGATTGTCCATAGACAGCTTCATAGGGAGATGTTCCAATTGAAATATGAAATGTGGTGTTGTACCACCATTCTGCCAAAGGGAGGATCTTGAGCCATTGTTTTGGTCTATCTCCCACCATGCACCTCAAATAATTCTCCAAACATCTGTTTATCACCTCTGTTTGCCCATCGGTTTGTGGATGGTATGGAGAGCTCATATTTAGTTTAGTGCCTTGCAAAGTGAAGAACTCTCTCCAAAACTTACTGATAAAAATAGGATCCCTGTCACAAACTATCAATGTAGGCATACCATGTAACTTGAAAATATTATTCAAAAATACTTGAGCAACATCACCAGCAGTATAAGGATGAGCCAAAGCACAGAAATGAGCATATTTGCTTAATCTATCCACCACTACTAGTATCACTGTTTTACCATAAGAATTTGGTAAACCTTCAATAAAATCCATGGAAATATCAGTCCATAATTTGTTTGGAACTGGAAGAGGCTGTAGCAATCCGGGATATTGGACATTTTCAGATTTATTCCTTTGACAAACATCACATTCGGCTACATACCTTAATGTGTCTTTTTTCATCCCTTTCCAATAGAAAACCTACTTCAGCCTTTTATAAGTTCTTTCTCCTCCTGAGTGCCCTCCGATAGGTGTAACATGATATTCATAAAGAAGCTTCAACCTCAACTGTTCATCATTTCCCACAACTAATTTATTTTTGTAGTAGAGTAAGTCATATTTCCAAAGATAATCTAGATACCTTGCAGGCTGCTGTTGTAATTCAATCAAGACCTTTTGAAGTCCTTCATCTTTTCTGATGCTTTCTTGTAGTTCTGGAACCCAGCCTCCTAAGACTATAGTCATGCCTCTTGAGCTTACTTCCTCCATAGTATTCTTATTTGCACTCTGTTCCCCTCTCCTGGACAAAGCATCTGCCACTTTATTTTCTGCCCCCCTTTTATATATAATTTTATAATCATAACCCAGAAGCTTAGTCAACCATTTTTGTTGCATCAAAGTAGTAATTTTCTGATCCATCAGATATTTAAGGCTGATATGATCAGTTCTAACTTGAAAACGTCTTCCAAGTAAGTAATTTCTCCACTTAGTAACAGCCATCACTAGCGCTAGCAACTCCTTCTCATATGTGGACAGCCCCTCATTTTTTGATGATATAGCTTTGCTAAAAAAAGCTATAGGTCTTCCTTCTTGCATTAAAACAGCCCCGATGCCTGTGTTTGATGCATCACACTCTATGATGAAGGTTTTTTCATAGTTTGGAAGTGCTAATACTGGAGTGGTGCTCATAGTTTCCTTGAGTTTTTCAAAAGCTTGTTCAGCTTCAGGCGACCATTTAAAAGAATCCTTCTTGAGTAAATCTGTCAATGGTTGACATATTTTCCCATAATTTCGTACAAACCTTCGGTAATACCCTGTTAACCCTAAGAATTCTCTTAGTGCTTTAACATCCCTTGGTCTTGGCCAACTTCTCATGCTCTTTATTTTAGCAGGATCTGCAGATACTCCATTAAAATTGATAACATGTCCCAAGTATTCTACTTGAGTTTGTCCAAAAGCACATTTCGATTTCTTGGCAAATAGTTTGTTTTCCCGTAACTTTTCCAATGTTAACTTTAGATGTTGGAGGTGTTCTTCCCAGGATTTGCTGTACACTAATATATCATCAAAGAATACCAAAATGAACTTCCTCAAGTAAGGCCGGAATACTTCATTCATCAAGTTTTGAAATGTAGAGGGAACATTAGTTAGCCCAAAAGGCATAACTAGGAATTCATAGTGACCTTCATGTGTCCTGAATGCAGTTTTCTCTATATCTTCTGGGGCCATTCTAATTTGATGGTATCCCGACCTTAATTCCAACTTAGAATAAAATTCATCTCCTTGGAGTTCATCCAACAATTCATCAATAATTGGTATAGGAAATTTGTCTTTGATAGTTTCTTTGTTTAAGGCCCTATAATCAATACACATCCTCTAAGAGTTATCCTTTTTTTTAACTAGCAAGACAGGAGCTGAAAATGGGCTGTTGCTATGTCTAATAATCCCACAATGTAGCATCTCTTTCACAATTTGTTCTATCTCACTTTTTTGAATAAATGGATACCTGTATGGTCTGATAGTTGGGGGATGGCTTTCTTTCTTTAAAGGGATTCTGTGGTCGTGGAGCCTCTGTGGTGGTAGCCCCTTTGGTTCTTCAAAAATATCTGTAAATTCCCTCAACACTTCAGTTATCATGGCTGATTCTCCTTGCTGCTCCTCTGTCAAATGCAAGCTGCACAGCTGAGCTAATATTCCTTGGGATTTTTTTCCTAATTCTTTTTGCATTTTTTCAGCATTAATCTGTTGTACTTCTACCGAATTCCCTCCTCTTAGCACATGTTTCCTTCCATTTATAGTGAACTCCATTTTAAGATCCTTGAAATCCCAAAGTACTGGTCCCAATATCTCCAACCATTGTACTCCCAATACCATATCACATCCTCTTAATGGGAGCAATCTCACATTGGTCTGGAATGTAGTTACTTGCATACTCCACTGGAAGTCTTTCACCATGGCTTTACTAAATAATCTGGTC
>JAULLF010414075.1:0-16775 GCA_035668175.1 Sarracenia flava
TGCGATCCTAAGCACGTATTGCCATACTAATCGATCCTCTAATGGCTCAATGAGTGGTCGGTGGGGAAAAGTGCCGAAAATGTCTCCTATGCTCGGGGAATTGCTCTTAATCAAACGGGTCGACCCAAAGTAGTACCATCCCAATGGTGTGCCCCTAAATCCTTCGAGGCGATGCTTGAACTACCCCGACCTCCTCTCCCAGGACCTGACCATGTCTCCCTCGTACATTAAGCAGCTCCATTTGAACCAGATTGTCAATTTCATGGATTAAGATTCTCACACCCAAAATCCCCCAATTTTCACTATTTCACCCAAATCTAAACCCTAGTTTCTTGGGTTTACAAATTGATATGTAAATCTTCATAACAATAAGATAAATTTCTCATATCCATCATCGATTTCAAGAATCAAAACTTAATACCCATAAATCACATCCACGGTTTTGTCAAATCTCCATTTTCATGTTCAAACAAGCTTAAGACTAAATACATCAAAAATACGACTCATATCATCATAAAGATCATGGAAAGTCTAGAATCTTACCTTTTATAGCTCAAGGAGATGAGAGGAAGCTAGCCTCCAAGCCAAATGACCCCTAGAAACCAAACCCCCCAATGATGAAGCTTGAGAGTCAACAATGGTACTCCAATACCTCTAATGGTTGCAAGGATTCAATCCAGAAGCTTTAAACTACTCCAAACAAGGCCCCAAGAAGCTCCCATGATCAACCCTAGAGAGCTCTACCATTTAGAGAGAGAAAGAGATGAAAGTCTATGAAAAATAAGCCTTAATTGAGTTTAAGAGAAAATGGAGAATTGGCGCAACGCTCGTCAAGCGCCATGCTAGCACTTGCCAATGCTCAAGCACTTAGCGAGCACCTCGCAAGTACTAGTGGGTGTCAAGAGGACGATCGGGTGTGGTTTTTACCGCTCATTCAAAACTCAAGTGTCGTCTTTATTTTAGCGATAGTCTTTCATTTTTAGTGACACTTCAACTGTTTTAGCAACATAAAGGTCAAAACTCTTCCAAACTCACCCTACTCACCGATCATAATCGTACTCATGTATTTACCAATATATATATATACAATTACCTGATAGCATCATACTCAAATTAAAATATTTTTCTCAAAATCAAACACTTCAATCCCAAACACAATAATCCTTAAACCAAATATTAATACCAAATAGAAATAAAATGGGACTGGGTCCCTACAACCCTCCCTCCTTAAGGGATTTCATCCCTAAAATCCAACGTACCTCAAGAAACAAATATATCTGGATACTTAGAACAAACTTTCGCTTCCCGTTCCCAAGTAGCCTCCTCAATGCCATGGTGGTGTCAAAGAACTTTCACAAGAGGAATAGTCTTTCCCTGTAAAACTTGCTCTCTCGAATCAAGAATCTTCTCCGGTCTCTCTTCATATGTGACGTCATTGTCTACCTTTAATTCTTTCAAATTTAGAATGTGTCAAGGATAGGCATGATACTATCGCAACATAGATATATGGAATACGTTATGTAGGGACCCGACCCCATTTTATTTGTTGCACTCTAGAGACAGCGTCTTTTGATGGGTTTTGGTGAGCTGGGAGTGGTGGAATCATGGACTGTTTCGACTTTAAACTTTAATTCAAAACCGGTGTATAGTTTGTTTTTCGTTAAATCTGTTAAAAAGTTTCAAAAGAATTAAAATTTAATATCAATTTGGGGTCCAATGATCGTGCGTTTGATTTGGAACCTTTGGTTAATTATTCCGAAATGTCGGGTGAAGTTTGGTGTCATTCAAATTACAAATAGAGCTTTATTTTTAGAATTTCATGTCGGACCAAGCTGTTGGGTCTGCTCGAGAGGTCTCCCTCGGGCAGAACTAGTTATATCACGTTTTAAGTCGCGTTTTGGGATATTTCTTATATCATCATTGTTGGCCCAAAAGTGCAACCTAGAGGAGGTGAATAGGTTGACTAGCAAACTTAACACTTTTAAAATCTTTTTTTACAAATTCTAAGTGCGGAAGCAATATATGTGTGTGCAACAAATATAATAAAAAAAAATATGCACAAAAAGTAAGAGAAGGGATAGTGAAATTCAAACCACGACACACAAGAGTTATAGTGGTTCGGCCAAAAACCCGGCCTACGTCCACTCCCCAAAGTCCCTTGGGAATTCACTACGGATCTCTTACAGGTGAATCGTAACTGTTTACAAAACAACCATCTTATTGGTGAGGCATAACCAATTATTGTTGAAGGCCAATCGAAGCCTATTCTTCTTTGTAAGGTGAAGGGAAACTTGGCTCTTTGTGAGAGTTAGAGATGGAGTAATGGATGAACCTTGCTCTTGAAAAGTTACAGCAGCAACTTGGTAGTGACAGTAGCCTTCTCCTCATTTGTGAGGTGATTAAATACAATTTAAGAGCTCACTACAATGAATCACTCTATCTCAAAATGATTTACAATGTAGAAGAATAAATAGAGAGAAATACAATCAAAGTCTGGTATAAGAAAACCAGAACAAATAAAAGCTCACAATGGAAAAATTAAATTCGGAGCTGTTATGAGCAGTGAATGAAGATTGAATGAGAGTTATTATCTTTGCACTTGTTCACCAACCATCATAATGAGGTATGAATTCCCTTTAAATAATCTCTACCAAATATGAACGTTGGAGACCAAAATAAAAACGTTGCAAGTCAAAATATAGTCGTTCCATTTCAGATCTGGAAAAGATTTCCCAAAAGTGTTGAACCTTTAAGGAGAGGTGTCGACACTTTTGGATAGGGTCGAACTTTGTTCATGGGAGTCAAACTTTCTACTGTGATGCAAGGGATAAGGTGTCAACACTACTCTTTGGAGTGTCAACACTTTGATAAAAGGGTCGAACTTTTCTTCTTTGTGTCGAACCTTATTAATGTACCGAGGAGAGAGAAAAAGCACAGGATATTTGTGTCGAACCTTGGAACCTTGGTGTCGAACTTTAGCGCTGAATTTCAAGGAAAGGGTCGAATCTGGATGTGTAGGTTTCGACTCTTTTCTTCATGGTTCAAACTTTTTCGTAGAGGATTCGAAATTTGTTTTTAGAACCTTTTTATCAATCTTAAAAAAATCATATCTTCTTCATCCGCACTCTAGATGCGATCAGCTTTATATGAAAATTGAAGCCCTAGAAGTCTTCTTTCCAATGGTTCAAGTCTCGCATCAAAATTCCTTCTGTAGAGAAAGTTATGACCAAATTACTGAAGGTATGTCAGTGCTGAAAATCACATGGGTGAGGGATTCATATCAATGACTAAGGAATCGCTTCCTTTCTTCAAAAACTGAAAAAGGATTTGAATCCTTTTTCAAGGAATTGATTCAAAACCTTGTTTTGTTGCCAGGGTACTTGAACTGAAGGATTCAACTATGTGGAGAAAAGAATCAAATCCTTTTCTCTTTTCTTAACTTGAAATGAAACTTTAGCATTCCTATTTGATCTTTTTGCTGAGGGTTTAAGCTTCAAATACCAAAGAATTTTCTCTTGGCTTTTGCAATTCTTGGACTAGAATATATATGAATTAGTCATGAAAATATTTTCTCAAATACAGAAAAAATATTAGCAACAAACAAATCAATTTGTTGTTATGATCAAAACCAAAATAGAGCTTGATTGAAAAGCCTTTAGACTAACAATCTTTTCTCTCTAACATCAGATATGGCTGAGGAGCTATGGCTAGGGTTTGGAGGATGTGTTTGGGATTATTTTCAAGCCTTATTTGGTAAGTTTGTCTTGATTATTTCATGAGATCTATGATTTTTGTCCTCATATTCATGTTTTCACTGAACCAAACCTTGTTCTAGGTGGTAGCTGAGATTTGAAGCTCATTATGGACTGATTTGGTGCTCATTTTTCATCCTTGAGGTAGGATTTACCCTAACCCTTGAATAAAGTGCTTATTATGTGATTATTTTGTGGTTGTGTTTGAGTTTTGACGAAAACCCTAGAAACCTAGAGTTGGATTCGAAAATCTGGAACCTTGGGTGTATGGAACTTGAGATAAAGTTAGTTTTTATCCATATGGGTGATGATTAGAGTATTTGTGCCTTGTCAATTTGATAAAAACTATGAGTTGGTGAAAATCATGTCTTAGGATTTTTGGTGGATTTTGGAGAAAAATCTTGAATTTGGGGGTTTGTTTCTAAGCCCTATAATGTGATATTGATGGTAATTGTGAGCAATTAGTGTCCTCATTGACCTAATTTCTTGAGGGGTGAAATTCCCTATGTTGAGGACGCGGGATTTTGGCTAAGTGTTGGAGTGTATTTATGTCTGAGTGTTGTGGAAGGTCAATTGGTGATTTAGGTCACATATTCGATATGTTGATGCGTTGTGGGACATTGGAATCGTAATTGTATATAAAATCTCATAATTTGGGTAAAATTCACATGTGTTGGTGAGATGGAAATTTGGCTAAGTGTTGGTGCCTATGTGTGTTAGATTAACTCTAAATGAGTGGGCAGGGTGGTGGCTAAGGCCACTTTCTTGACATGAACATATGTGTATGTGGGCGTGAAACCCTCAAATTTTTGTGTGGGGTTTGGTGCCTTAGTCTAATACTTTTTGGGTTGGTGTGGCGTAAGGCTCGCGGTGTTTGGATATGGCATGTGGGGCTTATTACTTATGACTTATGGCTCGTGATTAATGGTTTGTGACTTGTGAGACTTGAGGCTTGAGGTATGCGACCTGTGACTTATGGTGTAACATTTGACTTGTGGTGGAAACCATGAGTCGATAGAGTTTGTGGTACGGTGCGGTTGTTGTTGGATACGGTGGATAGTGCCCTTGTGAGGTCTATGTGAGGTTGTTAATTTACGATAGTGGTGTGTGTATGTCTATATGACGTTAGGTAACTTCAAGAGAGTTGGTGATCGGGAAGGATGTTGAGTGCACGCGTGTACACATGCCGGATAATGATTCTTCGATTATATATCCCTTATCAGAGATGTGTTATCTGTGGCTTCTTTCTACTTTCTATATACATATATATATATATATATATATATATATATGCATGTATATGTATACCTTGTGTCGCGTAGTGAGGTAGAAGGATCAGGAGGTGCGTCAGTGGGATGTATGTTCATTGGGAGGAGTTGTTAGTATTCCTTGAGAAGTTGATACTTGTGCTTGTGTTCCCGTGGTTGTGAGTGGTGTGGAGAAAGGATCATTAGGCGCGATCTGGGCATACTGTTATACGATAGTTGGAACCCTTTAGTTCCTTAGCTTGTGTGTGTCACGGACTCAGGGGGAAACCCATGATGAGGTGAGAATGTTGTTCGAGAACATGACGGTTGTGTCACGAGAGATGAGGTTAGGAGTGTTAGGGGCTCTTTGGATCCCTTAGTCTATTGTTTGGTAAAATTCTAACTTTTCTCAAACTGAGACTTTCCTTGAAGATGAACGTTGGCACGGAATGTGATTTTAGCTCCCAATTCTTGTGGGGTTTATCTCTTGACGAGTTCGTTATTCGAACGTAGGAAGCTAGTGAAGGTGATGGTCAGGTGTGATGACTCATGGTGACCATAGCAACGCGTGTGGTGATGTGCAGTTACCCTAGTGGCTTGGGTGGTGACGTATAGTTACCGTTATGACGTTTGTGGTGACACTTAGTCACTACAATGGCATATGTGATGATTTATAGTTATTGTAGTGATGTGTGTGGTGACGTGCGTAGCGACGATGGTGGTGTGTGGTGACGCGTAGTCACCGTAGTTATGTGGGTGGTGATAGGTAGTTACCGTGTGACATGTGGGGTTACGTGCAGTTACCGTAGTGATGTATTATGGGCTAGCCTAGGCTTTACCCTTGTTTGTGGTTGTTGTTATGCTTTCATGTTGTATTATTTATGTTGCATGGGTTATAGATGTTATAACCATTGAGGGACATGATTGTATGTTATCTGGGTTGTTTGGGTATGTGTAGCAATGACTTGTGATTTCCGTAGTTGTGAGACTCCTGATGAGTCATCGGGTAGCCCATCCCGTAGGTTGATGGCTCCTGGTGAGTCATCGGGGGGGTGGGCATCCCATAAGTTGCGGATGACTATTTACGAGTCAAAGGGGAGCCCATTCCTTCGGTTGTAGTCCGCAAGTTGGGGTCGATCGAGTTGTGGGTGATTGTAACTAATGTTATATTCACAGACGCGTATGTGTGATAGCGGCAGGTTTATATAGTGTGTGGGGGGCGAACTAGTGTTGCATGCTGTCCGGGTTATGTGTGTGTGAGCCGGTGCCTTGTGTGGACCGAGTGTGCCTATGAGGGTGAGTGAAACCCTTTGGGATAGACTTCAAGATAACTTAAAAATGTTTTGAAAGAACTTAAAAAAGTGGAAAAACAGTTTTCATGAGAAAAGGAAATAAAACTTTTTTAAGAAACATTCTTCTTGAAACTAGAGTCATGTGAATACAATTTTCAACAAAATATGGAACGAGGTTCCTCTTTTTATTGGCGTTGTGGTATTCACATGCTCAGCTCATACGTTACTCATATTTATCCTCTGGTTAGTATATTTCCTATACGAGCTTCCGCTCATGTTGTTGTAACCCCATTTTTCAAGTTGTTATCGCGATGGCTTGGCTTAGTTGGAGGATCTGTTCTAGTTTCATTCTTATATTTCTCCAGTTGATGTAGTAGTATTTTTTTTTTGTAAATTGTAGCTTATCTCTTTAAGACCTTGCTATCGCGTTGTAAGGCCATAAAGCCACTTCTTCTTCTATAGTCCGGTTGTATATTTAGGGAGTTTTCTTTTAGATGTCGTGGATTAGCTTTTATTGCTTTTGTGGTTGGATTCTTGTTTGTACAAGTTATTTTATTTTGGGTATAGTCAGAAAAACAGAGGAAAGTCTGTCGAATTTTCTAGTAACCCAGAGTTAGAATATTTTTAAGTAAGCTTGCTTAGATATTCTTCTATGCATGTGTTATAGTTTTATTAGATTTATATTTGTAACGGGTTAGGACGTGACATGTTATGCACATATGCAAATTGAGGTGGTAACGCTAGGCTATAGGCAACCTTCTCAATCCTCTCAAGGATCTGAAAAAGGACCGATCAAATGTGGCGATAGCTTGTCACTCTTCCTAAACCTCATTAATCCCTTTTGCGGTGAAACTAACATATGTTTCCTAACCTCAAATTCCAACGGTCGTCTCCTCCTGTCCACATAGCTCTTTTACCAATTTTGAGCCATAATCATACGCTCTCGAATGGCAACAATCTTCTTTGTTGTGTCTCGTACCATGTCCAATCCCACAACGGCCTTTTCTCCTACCTCAACCCAATGCACAGGTGACCTATAAGGTCGATCATACAATGCCTCAAATGGTGCCATCCCGATGCTGAAGTGATAGTTGTTGTTGTAAGCAAACTCGGCTAATGGTAGATGGTTCTTCAAGAATCCGGGAAGTCCAAAACACATGCTCTCAACATGTCCTCAGGAATTTGAATAGTACGCTTGAACTATCCATTGGTCTGGGGGTAAAAAATGGTGCTGAAATATAAGTCTCTCCCCAAAATCGACTGTAAACTCAGCCAAAAGCGAGACATGAAACATGGATCACAATCTGAGATGAGAGAAACAGGCACTCCATGAAGTTTGACAATCTCACTGACAAAGCTGGTCAAATAAATCCGTTAAATGTATAGGAGGGAAATGAGTGGACTTGGTAAAATGATTTACCATAACCCAAATAGTATCATGCCCCTTAGGTGACCTCAGAAGCTTCGTGACAAAGTCCATAGCGATGTGCTCCCACTTCCACTCTGATACAGGCAATAACTGAAATAACTCTGCAGGTTTCTGATGTTATACCTTGACTTGCTGACAAGTAAGGCATTGAGCAATGAGCAAAGCAATATCTCTCTTCAGGCCACTCCACTAAAACTAGTGATGCAAGTCGTGCTATATCTTGGTCCCTCTGGGGTGCATTGCAAATCAAGACTGATGAAACTCACGGAGGACATCTACAGGGCATACTTCCGGTACAAAGATCCTGCCAACAAAGCGTAGACTCTGATCGAAATGTACAACCCACTCCTTAGTGTTTTCGCCACTCTCTTCACGCTCACACATCATATGCACCTCCATGTCCGACTGTTGTGCTACAACGACATGTTTGATAAGGACAAGATGGGAAGCCATCGAGAATAATGTAGCATGGTCTTCTATATCATCCAACTGCATGTCAAAACTCCTCACCTCCTCTAGTATCTCCCATTCCAGGATGGCAATACGAGCCAAAGAACTTGAAGACTTTCGACTGAGGGCATCAGCCATGACATTGGCTTTCCCCAGGTGGTATTGCAAATCAAAGTCATAGTCTCCCAAAAACTCCATCCACCTCCTCTTGCGTAGACTTAAATCCTATTGCAAGAAGATATACTTCAAGCTCTTATGATTTAAAAATACCTCAAAATGCTCTGTGTATAGGTAATCTCTCCAAATCTTCAGAGCAAAGACTACCGCTGCCAACTCTAGGTCATCAATGGGATAGTTCTTCTCATTGACCATTAGCTGCCTTGATCCATAGGCCACCACCTTACCTCATTGCATCAAAATACAACCGAGACCCTTGTGCAATGCGTCACAATACATGGCGTAGCCACTCTTCCATACTATCAAAATAGGTGCTCTTGTCAACCGTTCATTCAAGGTCTGAAATGTACATTCACAACTATCGTTCTATACAAACTTCACGCCTTTCCTCATCAAGTGGGTCATAGGTGCTACAAGCCTAGAGAAATCCTCCACGAATTGGCGATAATACCTGGCTAACCCCAAGAAACTACGAATCTCAAATATGTTCTTCGGTCTCTCCCAATTCATCACAGCTTCGATCTTAGAAGAATCCACCGATACTCCATCACTCGATATAACGTGCCCTAAAAAATTCACCTTCGACTGCCAAAACTCGCACTTGTCAAATTTAGCATAAAGACAATGATCACACAATAACTGCAAGGCAATCTAAAGATGCTCCTCATGTGCTTCATCCGATGGTGAGTAGATAAGAATATCATCCACGAACACAACCATCAATTGGTCAAGGTAGGGATGGAATATACGGTTCATGAGATCCATGAACATAACTGGTGCATTCATCAAATCAAACAGCATAACCAGAAACTCTAAGTGTCCATAGCATGTGCAAAAAGTCATCTTTTGGAAGTCTTCCTTCTTCAGTCTTAACTGGTTATATCCTGATCTCAAGTCGATCTTGGACAAACAACTAGAACCTTTCAATTGATCAAGTAAGTCATCAATGTGCTTCGTAGGGTACTTGTTCTTGATGGTCACATGGTTCAACTTACGGTAATCGATACAAAGACGTAACGATCTGTCCTTGTTTTTGGCAAACGAATCAGGTGCTTCCCATTGTGAAACACTAGGGTAAATAAAACCTTATCCAACAAATCCTGAATCTATACACACAGCTCCACCAACTCAGCCGGTGAAAAACAATAAGATGACATGAATATAAGGGCAATTCCCAGAACAAGATCTATAGAAAACTCTACTTCCCTACGAGGTGGAAGTTCAAAAACATCACTGAGAAAGACGTCAACAAACTCATAAACAAAAGGTGGGAACTCGAAAAAAGGTGAATCTACCTCACTCAAGGATACGGAATAAATAATGAGACTGAGACAGCCACATCCTCGTGTAGCAAGAGGTCTAGGTATTCGACCATCGTCACGATCACCTACGAAGAAGAAGGAGTCTCCCTCGGAAGTGCAAACAAAAACTCTCTGCCGGTCACAATTGATAGAAGAATGGAAGGTAACTAACCAATCCATTCCTAAGACAATGTCGAATGAGGACATATCAATAACAATAAAGTCTTATGAAAGGACGCGGTCGGCAATCTCCATGTCGTATGCCCTACACACACGTCATAAAATGGTAGCCTCGCCCAACGGTGTCTCTTTTCATAAAGCACTACCCCAGACTTCAATCTGCAACCCTAATGCAAATGTGAATGCTGATGAGATGAATGAATGAGATGCTCCTATGTCGACAAGAACACTGTCCCATGATCGGTACACTAAGAATGTACCTCAGTTAATGGATGAGCAGACAATGGATTTCTACGATGTCAATGCGGTAGAACTGCTGGGCTCCACAAGAGCATAAACCCTCCCCTAGTCCCCTGAGTCCGACCACCTCCGCCTCTAAACCATGGCTGACATACTAACTCAGACCGAGAAACTCCTCCTGCGGTTTTGGTAAACTAGGTACCCGATTGCTATTGCTAGAACTGGCCATGACCCTGATGTCCCGAATGAGTTTGTGCTGGTTGAGCGTCGGAGGCTCCCTGAACATTCCCTCTGTGAGGATAATTCCACTAAAAGTGACCAACTTGGCCGCATTGAAAGCAAGGGGGAGGGGCTCTCCCTTGTGTCTGGCTCTACTACCGTTGTGATTACTGCTGAGGCTACTGTACCTTCTGGGGGCACTCGTAAACCCGATGTCTTATCTATCCACACTGATAACAAGTCATATCTTGACACCCCATGTGTCCTGAATAAGTGACGGATGGTGCGAGGATAAGTAGGGCTACTACTATAATACTACAGAAAATGAAATTGGTCTCCCTGATCTCTGTTTCTTCTGTTGGCACTCCCTGTGTTGCACATTAGAACCTCCTTGATGGGACTTGCTATCCCGGAACTTAGGAATTTCTGACATGGAATTCTCTACCGGAATGGCAGCCTCCACCACATCTACATAAACCCCAAAAGCCGTTACCGCAATCATGTCCTTAATCGAAGGATGAAAACCCTTCGCAAATTGCTTAGTGCGTAACTCCTTGGTTGTCGCCATCTCAGGAACAAAACGTGAAAGATTGGAAAAACATGCCTTGTATTAGATCATCGATAAACTCCCCTGAACAAGCTACAAGATCTCCTCATGATAAGAATCTATGAAAGAACCCAAAAAATACTTTTCCAAAAAGGCCCAGGTGAAGGCAGCCCACTTGCTCTCCACTGTTGTTTTTGCAAACTTCCACCACTCCCTTATGTCCTCCCTCAGCTATAAAGATGTTAATCTCACTCACGTATCGCCCTCATCGATCTCAAGATTCTCAAAGATGGAAGTGGTTACCTCCAACCACTCAGTAGCAATCTTTGGGTCAGGCTCCCTAGCAAAGGTTGGAGGATCCAACCGCCTGAACTCCCTCATAACTACTATAGATCGAGGTTTGGGGGCTCTGGCTCCTCCCCTTGCCACATCGGCCAAACCACCCATCATTATAAGCAGTTCGTGGACCATATCCATGGCATCCTCACGTTCCTACGGGGCATACGCATTCCCTTCTTCAGGAACATGATTAGTGGCTCGGCCCAGGCTGTAACCTCAGCCTCTACCGTGACCCCTTTGCATCATTACACATCTAAAAAAAGGAGGAACAACAAAAAACAATATCAACGCAGGCTCGCAACTAACCCAAACTCCTATATCATAGCATCTCATAGGCCACACAGCCACATAACACCAATAACCACGTCCACACAATGAGGAGGGCCCATTAGAATGGCTTGCCAACCCGACTAACTCATTCAGATTTCTCACTAGAATGGATGTTTGCTAGACGCCTTTTCTAATTTGAACCTCAAACCAGTAGACTGGATGCACAAGGTAAGACTTATCATCATAAGAATTTAACCTTCATACCTAAGTACCGCATAGCATGCGTAAAGTTTTTCATCACAAGTCAAGCACACAAGCATACCAATACAGGAATACAACACACAAATACAACTCTCGCGCAATAGGTCACTCACTTCCCACAGTTTTGAAGTATTCGAATCTAAAGCTCTGATACCAATCTGTATTGCCCCAAACCCGGAACAATAAAAGATACGCAAAAAAACTTAACTTTAGGAAAATAATAGTTTAAGAAACAACGATTTAATCCTTTTTAAATTAGCTAAAAAGGGATCCTTTTGTACTCGAAAGTACCTTTAAAAGTGATGAAATAAGCTAAAGAGGATAGTCAAACAAACCCCTAAGACTTTGGTTCAAACATGGAAAAGAAGTTGAAAAACCTAAACCTTTGTTAATAATAGTTCCAACAAACTCGAAAGGATAGGAACCTTACCTAACCACAAATCTAGTATTCTCAACATTTTGATACATATATATATATATATATAGATATAAAGATATACATGTAAAAAACTCAAAACGGCCTTCTAAACGTAACTACTGGCCTCACATGTATACATAAAATGTAGTAACCTTAAGGCCATATAACCAATACAATTATCAAACAACATCGTACCAAAAGAATATGATTACATGTTTACACTGAACAACATCCTATCAAAAATACTCAAAACGGCTCTCTCACTGAGTCCAAGCGCTATTCCGCTAATCGCCTCCCGTTATTACCTAAAATAGTGTTAGGATAATGTGAGCTAAAACTCGTAGGATAAAAAACTAACTATGAGCAAAATATGAAATACGAGGATGGTTATGCGAATGCTCGTACATTATATGTAAAAAAACACACTTGTTTTTACCTTTTTTAAGGAAACTAAAATGCATAACCGATTTTCATTTAAAGCATTTCACATATAGTCAAACCATTACTTCACTCCATATACCATCTTTCCCATTTTTAGGTAACTTTCCACACATGCCATCTTGCCATTTCTTTAAGCAAACACACACACACACAACATCTCCTCCTATCGTAGGCCAACACTCATACACAAGCCCTCTCCCCCTATCATAGGCTAACACATATAAACATTAATTCACCAAATCCAACACATGGATTTATGAATCATTAATATGACTAGATTTTCAACCAATATACCCTTTAACATCCAATTCACAATTTTTACTCAAATTATCCAAATTTCAATACTTACATAAAAAGGCTTCCTCAAGTCCTAATTTTATGGAAATAAACTTAATTTCATGTATTTAGGTTTTCACACCCAAAATCCCCCAATTTTCACTATTTCACCCAAACCTAAATCCTAGTTTCTTGGGTTTACAAATTGACATGTAAATCTTCATAACAATAAGATACATTTCTCATATTTATCATCGATTTCAAGAATCAAAACTTAATACCCATAAATCACATCTAAGGTTCCATCAAATCTCCATTTTTATGCTCAAACAAGCTTAAGGCTAAATGCATGAAAAATATAACTCATATCATCATTAAGTACATGGAAAGTCTAAAATCCTATCTCTTGTAGCTCAAGGAGTTGAAAGAAAGCAAGCCTCCAAGCCAAACGACCCCTAAAAACCAAACCCAGTGATGAAAAAGCTTGAGACTCAACAATGGTGCTCTATTACCTCCAATGATTGCAAGGATTCAATTCATAAGCTTTAGACTATTTCAAACAAGTCCCAAGAAGATCCTAAGATCAACCCTAGAGAGCTTTACCATTTAGAGAGAGAAAGAGAAGAAAGGTTATGAAAAAGAAGCCTCAACCGGGTTTAAAAGAAAGTAGAAAATCGGTGCAGCGCTCGAGCGCTCATCAAGCATCTCGCCAACGCTTGCCAACGCTCGAACACCTCGTGAGTGCCACTGAGTGCCGAGCGGGCAATTGGGTCTGGTTTTTCCTGCTCGTTCCAAACTCATGTGTCGTCTTTGTTTTGGCGACAACCTTATATTTTTAGAGTCACTTCAACTATTTTAGCTACACATAGGTCAAAACTCCTCCAAACTCATCGTAATCACCGAACATAATCGTAGTCATGTATCTACCAATATACATATACAATTGTCCAACAACATCATACTCAAATTAAAATATTTTTATTAAAATCAAACACTTTAATCCCAAACACAATAATCCTTAAACCAAATACTAATATCAAACAAAAATAAAAAGGGATCAGGTCTTTATATGAGTCTCCTACAATCCGTGGAGATCTAAAACATAGGTAGCATATCCTCAAGTACCTGAATAGTACGCTTAGACTATTCGTCTGTCTGTACATGAAAAGAAGTACAAAATGGTAAGCTTGTTTCCATAGCAAATTGTAAACTTCGCCAGATGAGAGATGTAAATATGGGATCCATGTTTTACACTATGGACAATGGCACTCTGTGCAACTAAACAATCACACTCAGATATAGTCTACCTAGTTTTTCCATCGAACCTATCATACGAATGGGTAGATAGTGTGTAAGCTTAGTCATGCGGTCAACTATCACCTAGATTACATCATTCCACTTTGTGGTTCTCAAAAGTCCTACCACAAAGTCCATCGTCAAATGTTCCTATTTCTACTGAGATACTGGAAACGGTTGAAGCAAACATATTGGCCTCTAATGCTCAGCCTTCACTTGTTGATATGTAAGGCTTTTCAGAATAAATTGCACCACGTATCTCTTCATCCCTTTTTACCAAAACTGACGATGTACATCGCAATACATCTTAGTGTCTCTCGGATATACTACAAACCGAGAGTGATGAAACTCATGTAGTACTTCCCCCCAACGTGACTCTAGCACAAACAACCTTCCCATGAACCTCAAACCCTTATTAGACTGCACAGTCCATCCACTATCTGTTTTTCCACTTATTACTCGTTCTTTTAACAATTGAGTCTCACAGTCTTGCTATTGGGTCTCAATTACCCAGTCAATAAGCGTAGGTCGGGATACCAAAGAAAATAATAAGGTATTCTCATAGCCCCCACCGCGCTGTAAGTCATACTCACCAATCTCCCCAATCATCCTCCACTCTTTAATTTCCATGTAGGCTAAAGAACTAAGAGACTTCTAGCAAAGAGCATCAACTACCATGTTATCTCATCTTGGATGGTACTATAAGTCAAAGTCATAGTCACTCGGATCTTCCATCCATCTTCTCTGTCTGTGGTTTAAGTCTTTCTGAGAGAACAAGTACTTCAGGCTTTCATGGTCTGAAAAGACCTCAAAGCGCTCATTATACAAGTAATGCCTCCATAACTTCAAGGTAAACACCACTGTTGCCAACTCAAGATCATGAGTAGAATAATTCCTCTCGTGGATCTTCAACTGCTTGGACCCATAAGTGGCTGCTCTCTCATGCTGCATCAACACATAGCCCAATCTGTCATGTGAGACATCACAATACACGGCATAGCCTATCCTACTCTCAAGTATGATCAGTATTGGTGCACTAGTCAATCTCTTCTTCAATCCTTGAAATGCAAGCTCACAAGTTTCATCTCATTCATACTTCATTACTTTTCATGTGAGTCGTGTCATAAGTGCGACAAGTTTAGAGAAGTCGGGTACAAACTGACGATAATAGCATGTCAAGCCTATGAAACTTCAAATCTCAAATACCATCTTCAGTCTCTTCCAGTTCAACACAACATCAATCTTGGATGGGTCTACTACTACTCTATCCCTAGATATTGCACGTCCCAAAAATTTGACTTATGGTAGCCAAAACTTGCATTTACGTAACTTAGCATATAGCCAATGCTCTCTTAACAGTTACAAAGCAACTCATGGATGTTACTAATGGGCCTCTGAATATTGTGAGTAGATTAAATGTCATCTACAAACACCACTAAAAACTTGTCTTAATATGGGTGGAAGATTTGGTTCATCAAGTCCATGAAAAAGGCAGGTGCATTCGTCAATCCAAATGGCATAAAGAGAAACTTGTAATGGTCATACCGAGTACAGAATGTTGTCTTAAGAATATCCTCATCCCTTACCCTCAACTGGTAATAGCCTGATCTCAAATCTATATTCAAAAAGTAGGAAGAACCCTTTAATTGGTCAAATAGGTCATCTATCCTCGGCATAGGATATTTATTCTCCATTGTGACATTGTTCAACTTCTAGTAATCAATAAACATTCTCAACGAACCGTCCTTCTTTTTGAAAAACAGAGCAGGAGCTCCCCACGACAAAACACTCGGGCAAATGAAACCTTTTGTCTAGTAGAACCTTAAGTTCCTGCAACTCTGCTAGGGTAAACTGATACAATGGCATAAAAATAGGGGTAGTTCTTAGAATAAGGTCGATGAAAAATTTGACCTCTTGTTAATGTGGAGGCTCAGTCAAATCATCTCAGAAAACAACAGCAAACTGCCTCATAATAGGTGGAATTTCCTCTCGACTCGAGGGGCTATCATTCTGTTGGCCCAGATATGAAACCTAAAGGGGAGGTGAATAGGTTTACTAGCAAACTTAGCCAATTTTAATCTCTTTTTATCCTTAGTTAAAATCTAAGTGCGGAAGCGATAAATATAAATCTAAGCTGTATGTGCACTAATATGAACAATCAAATAAGGCACAAAAATAAAGAGAAAAGGAAGAGAAATGAAAACCACACAACATAAGGTTTATAGTGGTTCGGCCAAATCCCGGCCTACGTCCACTCTCTCAAGCGCACTTGAGGATTCCACTATGGGGAAGTGCTTTCGGGTGCACTCCAAGCCGGATATAAAGGATTTGCAGGCAATCCTTCAACCTAGAAGATTTGAGGCTATCTTCCAACCTTCACTTTGGAGATTTGTAGGCTATCTTTCTGACCACTTCAGAGAAGATTTGCAGGCTATCATCTGACCTTCAATTGAGTTGATTGTGGGCTCAAACTCGAAGCAGAAGTGAAGAATTTGTTGAAGCTTGACAGCCCCTATTTTTCTTCAAAGTAGTGTCCTCCTTGATTTGAGTAGAAATACAGTGAATATCCTCACTACAATATTTCTCTCTCTCTCTCTAATTGATTTACAATCAATGACTAAATAAAGGAGAGAAGAAAAA
>JAULLF010414076.1:0-10965 GCA_035668175.1 Sarracenia flava
GGCAAACATATCTCCAAGGTGGTCAGGAGAGGGATGAGTAAGCCCACTAGATGGGTTGAGACTCCTCTCCATGCCTTTGCTGAGAAATCTAGCCGTAATCTCTTGAACTACAGGCCTAATTAATCCAAATATCAGATTGAGGATGTATTACAAGGAATCCAACTCTTGGGACTTTAAGCATAAAAAGAGCCTGCTTCTGTCATATTCAAGTAACATAATCATCAATGTGAAGATGTTCGGTGTCCATACTTAGGTCGTTTGTTCTAGGAGTTACTTTGGGCCTGTCGAGTCTTAGAAGCTACTAACGCTTGATTCCATCCCAAAAAAACCTTGTAATTTTTTCTACAACATTATGTTAAGGAGATTTTACACACAAAATCCATTTGCATCCGAATGGGACATCAAAACTGTCTAGACGGGACGAAATCCCAATAGCCATATCCTAACCAACTTCTGACATTCCACCCTGCCACACCGTCCGGACGGGATGCGAACTGTGCAGACAAAATTTGAATCATCAACCAGTCAACAGCCGCCAAACGTCACCATTCTATGTAATACCGTCCAGACAGGACACCCACGGCCCGGATGAAAGTCCAATCGACATCTTCGTTTTACAAGGTGCAATTAATGCGTCGGCCTCACGAAAAGGCTCAAAATTAAAAACCGTCGATAACAGTCCGGATGAGTCCACTACCATTCGGACGCTCCTGCACCGTCAGGACGCCCGCCCTAACACTCCCATAAGAATCCTGACGATTATTGCGGCGAACCCATCCCGTCCGGACAGGTGTCCAGACTTTCGAACATCACCCAAAAACCAAAAGTTTCTGTCCAAAAAATGTCCCAATTGGACCAATTCCGTCCTGATGGTGGTCAATCCCGTTAGGACGTTATGCGCCTTTCCGTAAAATGTTCGCGCCCCTTGGCCTTCCCCATGCCCCAAACATCTTTAAACCCCCCTCCCCCCTTTCCCTCCACCTCACCCCATAAACTTCAAACGTCTCCCTTCCTCTAACTCTCTCAAGCTTTCTCTCCTATCTTAAACACAAACCATACTCAAGCAATGGTGACCTAACCATCCAAGAGGAGTCGTTCTGACAGAGGCAACCAATGAGACCAACGAGGAGGACGAGGCTACCAACCTCCAGCTTGAGAATATACCACAGTCCCTAGCGGGATCAAGAAAACTAACAAACTTCATCACATGATGCAGTTCCCAGTGGTAGACTCCTTCTTCTCCATCTCTCGTGAGGTGCCATCCAATATCGACCGGTTCGACTCCTGCAGGCTTTTCTACCAAAATCTCCACCGGGAGTACAGTACCTACGATTACGGCCAACGAGTGGTGATCCTCGCCACCAACATTGACGAATATGACATCGACATCAACCCGCACATCCTAGCCCATGTCCTCAATGTTTTGGCAAGGAGGATGATGAGGACAACGATGACCACAACCCGATTTCTGACAGCGTCACCCTCCAAGAGATGACCCACACCGTCTCCAAAGGACGATCACCACCCAAGAAAATCTTTCCCCGACACAGCAAGCTCGCTATAGTATTATGGTTCCCAGACATAGTACTCAAGGTAAATGTCTTCACCACCTTCCACTAGGACGAGCGGCAGAACCAGGCCCTCCACGCGCTCTATGCTCTTTACCGCAACCGCCAGCTCTCGATTCCCGAGATAATAGTCGACCAAATACGGTGAGTCATCGACAGCCCGAAATAGCAACACCTCTCATATGCCAACATCATCCACGTCTACATCCAACTTGCCACCAACAACAACCCAATCCCCTTTATCATTATGTCGATCGAAACTTCCGAAAACTGCTCCACCATCTACCTCTATGGTAGTTGGACCAAGACCGTTAACGCTCTTAAGGCCCGACCTGCACTACCTGGCCAAGAGCTGGCTGGGCGGGAACACCCCGAGCCATCCACCCACACATTGTCATACCCCTCTCACAAACCAACGCTACCACCTCTGACCCTTCCACCTCCGATCCCTCTGATGAGCCAGCAGCACCATGGATTTTTACCCACAGTGACTAAGACGACATCATCGATCGACTAGCCATCTAGGAGGAGGACCTATAACTTATTATATCCGCTCTAGGTATTAGCCCTCCTTTGCAACCCCCATAGTGACCACCCATGCACACAAAACTTACCCTCCTCATGCACGTTGTACACAAAATCTACCCTTCTTACGCCAACCCCACACCCAACCCGACATCCACCATTGCATCATCTCAACTAACCTTCCCTCCACCTTGACCAACGTTTATTGCTGGCAACTCTTCGACGATCGAATCCACACTTGGGAACCGATTGATAAACACTTTTTCCAACCCAACACCCACGTATAACCCCCAACCCACCCTCATACAACCCATACCCTCTCCCGTCCCTCACAAAACCCTATCCACCAACTGCCCCTTCTTCCAGTACAACACACCACTCCCCCATACACAACCACATACCCTCCCCAATTCAACTCACCCATTGCATGGCCATCATCCAGAACTGGCCAATTACACACAAAACCCCTTCACAACCCCTGCTCAACAACTGCATCACAGGCCTTACCTTCCTCAGAACCAAACACATCCCAACCTCATCACCCTAACCCTATGAAACCATCATGAACCCAACCTACAACCCCCATTACCGCCACCAAATACATAACCCCTTATAACCTGTCACATTTTTAATTTCTTTTTCTTTTTTATGTATTTCTTTTATCTTTTTTTTTGTTTTTTTTCTCCTAATTGGGAGAAGTTTGTTAACATAAAGTGTAGTCCCATAGGCCACTGGGCCGTCCTTTTTATTTCTGCAAATGTAATTATTCAAAATCAATAAAATTTTAGCAGTATTCTCTTCATATTGTCTGTCATACTTTATATTCTTACCATGATAATTAATTGTTCATATCCCTTATGAATGTCTTAGAATTTATGTATTATTCAGATAAAATTTGACGTTACCTTACCCAAAAAAAAAAAATTTTGACATCACATTGCTGCTAAAAAAGGTAAACATTTTGCTCCCTTCTACTTACTTATTTATTATCTTTTGTCCAATATGGACATTGGAAATTTAAGTTAGGGGTAGAGTTAGACCACTAAAATTTTATTCTGCAGAAAAATTGAAAGAATTGTGGGCAATTTCATATAATTTGAAAAAAGTTAAAAATAAAATTGAAGGTTAAATACTCCCAATAAGAAAAACGTGGATTCATTTTTAATTTACAAAAATTTGATTGATAATCATAAAAAATGCACCACCTGATATTATTTTGCACACTTGATTAATTGGATACTAGCATGCTAATGAAAATTAATAGCAATAATGGTTAAAAATACATAGATTATGAAGACTTAACCCTTAGTGAGCTTTTCAGACTTAACATTTTATTCTAAGAGAATAAATACATTTACTCATAAATAATATTTTTGTATTTAACCATATTCGTTGTAAATCTCGCTATATTTATTTTGACTAGAAATTGGGAATAATTCATTGCAGATTAAGCTTCTGAAAATTTGCATTAAAGTTTGGGAAATGATATTAAGCGATCTTTGTATTTTTGAACATGTTCGTTCCTTTCTCATACATTACCCTAGGCCCCCATTTTAAGCCTCATAATTAAAAGTAGCCTATTTATTTCGGATACCTAAATAGTCTCCAAAAGGTGCTTATTTAAATTTTTGGTAACTGGAAAAGATATCGGGCCAAGCAAAAGAAGGAATGGAAAACCAAGGACTCTGTTGCAAATGTACCACAATGATACAGCCGAAAAATATTTATATGACATTTCAATAAAAATAAGGCAAAGAACAGCTCTAATGTGCAGCAAGCAACGATGGTGAGATAATGACACCACGTTGCAAAGCCTTGTTGATATTGTGATACAATGATAGTGAGATAATGACACCATGATGTAATTTTGGCTTCTGATAATTGAAACAGTGATGGTGATGTGATTACACCACACTGGGGCTACTGGTTCGACATGCTCAGCACTTGATATCTTTTCTGGTAGCCAATAATTTTGATAGTGTTATATACTTGACATAAGCCTATAAAAGCTGCCTACCTAACATTACAACAAAAAAAATGAAATCCTAATTGATTCCAAAAGATAATGTGAATTGAAGAAGGTAACTAAATTATTCTCAATAATCAGTATTCCAATCACGAGGCTCTGAGTCAATCTTCTTTGAAACTGCATTTTTCAGTGTCTAAGGTATGTATGAAAATTTTACTTTGTCATTTATCACCTCTACCACATACCTTGAGTGATATACATTATAGTCTGTTTCTGAGAGATTTTTTATGAGAGAACAACCGGTAAGATTTGAAGTTGAGATCTGGTTGCTTTAGTTATTCAAGCTTGAGTGATTCAAGAGTATGCATGTTGCTTACTAATTTGGTTCACACACACACATTAGGTGCAAGGTCGAGAAAATCATCAAGAAAATTTTATAGCTTAAAGATTGTTCTGTTTAAAAGTCGGGGATACGAAGATTAACAATTATCTTTAAAATTTTCAAGATACATGTGAGAACCTGTTGAGACAAGTATGTGTTAGTAATTGTTAATATTCATATCAGTGTTACTATTCCATGTTTCTTTCTGTTACTTTTATCTGTGCTCAAGGACTAGCAAAGTGTAAATTGGGGGGTATGATTGACACTTAAAAGTGACGATTTAATCCCGTTATTTACACTAGGTTATCCCCGATATGTTATTTAATATAGTTTTTTGTAGTATTTCTGTGTTTGGACAGGTTTTGGCAAGGTGATGCAAAATGACAACAAAACAATAACTACTTAACCAAAAAAACAAAACAAGACAAAAATCGAAGAAAAGTCCAAGACCAAAACAAGCCCCGTCCGAATGCTACAACATTTCTGATCGGATGCTTACCACCAATACCATCACGATGCATGGCCATTTCCATTAGGACACTCACAGTCGTTTTCGTCTAGACGGTGTCGTCGTTTCCGTCCGGATGCTCGTCGCCAAAAAGTCAGATTTCGAGAAGGACTCAAACTTCTGGAAATCTATAAATAGAACCCTAGATCCCGCAATTTTCAACAACCAAGTTCGGTGATGAAAAGTCCTTCCCTTCTCTAAAATTACACTTTCACCCCCAATGAGCCAGTATTGGAAGGTCCGGCCCTCGACGAGAAGCTGTCGATGATTGCCGATAACAACTTGAAGATGGAGTCCGCCCCGACCATGCATGGCTAAGTCCTCTTTCTACCTCGGGTTATGATGAAACCCAAGCCTAGTATTTTAGAAGTACATTAATTCCTTTTATTTTATTTTAGCCTTTTTAGTTAGATTCGTTATACGACTATTTTATTCCACGACATATTTGATAGTTGGAAAATATTTCTATTCTAAATAAATTAATATTTTATTTAAGCTTTCTGTGATTGCATTAAATGCGGGTCGTATAACTGTGCTTATTTGTTTATTGAATATTAAATACGAGATAGTCTATGCCATGGATAAGAGGAGTCGTACTCCAGACGAGCGGTGTTATAATCCCGGATAGAGTATGCCGTATTTAAATTTGGGATTTTAATTGTTTAACTTGAAATATTTTATCCTATTGATGAGATGGATTATGCCCCAGATAGTCCATACTAATGTCTTAAATAGAATATGTCTTGTTTTCATGTAAATCTATTTTCTTGAATATCCATACTGGTCATGTCACGATAGAATTGAATCTAATTAAAGGCTAGATAAAATTGAAATTAATTTAAACTAGAATTGTAGGTAAAGGTGGATTCTAACCTGTAATATAACTTTTCTCTGAAAATAACTCTATGTCTTAATCAGTAGTTTAGTTTAACTTAGTTAGAAGTTGATTTAGATTAAAGTTAGATTTTATATAAAACAAATCCAAGATTTATATTTTCTTTTAATTAAATTAAAGTTTTCTGAAGATTAAATAATTGATTAAAAATATTTATTTGATGCTTAATCCTCGTGGGAACGATCCTGATTCATAGCTAGCTACTAGTTTGTGTAAATCTTGGTATAAACTTGATAACGGGATGACACATTCATAACAAACCCATAACCAAGGTAAAAAGGGTCGCTAGAAATGGCACGGTGGCGAAAACTACACCGAGGATGGCTGGAGGCCAATGTGGGACGTAAGCCATGGCAAGAGTATGAGCGACGACAGCGGAGAGGTGGAGGAGCCTCAAAGGTGAGAGATTTGAAGATGAGGGAGAGATCGACTAGAGTGAGAGAAGAATCGAGGGTTTTCAAAAGGTGAAAGGAGAAGGAAAAGTGTGCGACATTTCGATTAAAACACGGTTACTCACAGGAGCACTCGAGCACTATCAGGGCACTCGTGTGCTGAGGGATCGAGCGCATGTCAAGCTCTCTATGAGCACAGTGCACTGGAAGTGTATTTTGAAGAAAAGAAAATAAGTGTTTGCTTAGTATCAGAAATATACCTATGACAGACACTTCCCCTGAGTTGATACACTCAACAAACTCTCTTCAAGACTCTCATAATCCTTCCAAAAACTCTCCCTATCACGTTCTAATTTGGATAATATAACAGACAAATGAATGAGGCAATGTGAGCTAGAGAGACAATTAAACCCAAACCAATCCGGGAAAAGAACCAAGACCAAGACCTCAAGTTCAACCTCAAGAAAACTTTAGTTTTCGTGGAATTAAAAACATTTGATTTAAAGATCTTTTTCAAATTCGAACCTGTCAAAATCCCTCTTTTATACTGTGAAAACCAAGCCCAAAACATCTTCTAAAACCAAGTTTCAAAAATCCAAAATGTGGGACTTTGGAAAACTGAGACTGCTCAAGCGGTCCCACCACCGCTCGAGCGGATGGTGTAGAAATTGCTATTTTTGCTTAACTCCTAAGACATGTTTTTATGATAAAGGTCTATTTTAATACCCTCAAAAGCATGATACAATATAATTAAGATGGTATAGGTCATTGAGAAGGCTTTCCAATTGGAATCTCCACATTTTGACACTTATAGGCTAAAACTTGTAAATTACACTTATGTTTTGAAAACGTTATCAAAAGTTTGATTTGATTCCAATTGCACCATCTCATATACGTGTGTACACTCACACTAGACCATATTAATAATCACTAAAGATACCCAGTTACGAGTTATCATCTTATAACGAAAGAAATAGGTTTCCAATCATCCACAAAGCCATGAATGTAGAAATAGAAGTTAAAACTTACAACTTAAAGAGTTTATAAGGTAAACTACCAATACCTATGATGAAACCTAAGTTCTCACCTCATGCATGCAATCCATGTCAATGGCTTTATGATCGTACAATAATTCCCATCAAAATCAAAAAGAACATAGGTTTAATACATTCATCCCAATGTCTAAAAAGGTAAATCACTACTCATGACCATAACTACAAAAGTGAAATCACATTCTAAATCCGCTAAGTCCCAAGTCATGTGTGATGTGGGAGGCATCAAGAATCCATCTAGCCTTCAACTATCGTCTTGTCGCTATCACCTGGAATATTATTGTAAAACAACATGAGTCGAAACTCGTAGAATATATGATAATCGAGAAATGCATGAATTCTATGTGACAATGGCTATGCAACAATTAAATTAATGTAAATCACAAAAAGGGAAGCCTTACTTTCCGTTAGTAAAATCTGTTTGCATAACCATTTATCTTTGAAGAATAAACACTTCACATGGATTTTCTCATTTCCTCCTTCATGACTATAAATTTGGCCATAACCATGCACAACTCGATCAGCCCCAACTTACGGTCTACTACCGAAGGGATGGGGTCCCTATTAACTCACTAGGAGTCGTCTCCAAATTATGGATTACAACCAAAGGGATGAGCTCCCCATTGACTCACCAGGAGTCGTCCCCAACTTATAGACTATAACCAATGGGATGGGCTCCCCATTGACTCACTAGGAGTCGTCCCCAACTTACAAACTATAACCGAAGGGATGGACTCCACGTTGACTCACTAGAGTCCTCCATAACTTATGGACTATAACCAAAGGGATGGTGTCACACCCCGAATTTTTTTATTCCGAATTAATGAAATCAAATTAAGAAAATTCAGAATTTACATTTTCAAGTTAATAAGAAAACTCTGCATTTTAAAATCAAGATTTAACTAATAATCCCCTTCTTTTTTTTCAATTAAAATTTTATTATTGTTCTAAACCCGAATATCCCACCGTACCCTAATTTCCCATGTCTCACATGCACACAAGTCATGCATTGTCATATAATTTCAACAAGTATCCATGAATGCTAGGCCATTTTTCATATTATGCTTCAGCTCCAGCATACCTTTCTTTAGTACCTGAAAAATGTTAAACAAGCGTGCTGAGCCTGAAGTAGGAAAGAGACTAAACTAACTCATAATCATGAATATATGATGTGACTATGCAAACACAAGAAAACACATAAGTACAAGCCAATCAAACTTAAAAGAGTTGATATAAAACTTACCATTAAAACCTCATTTGCATAGTCTAGCTTTTCAAGGGAAATTCTGCATTTGTACGTGTCTAAACATACTTGTCACAGTTCGTCAATCTATCATTTCTTTAGACACAAGTTGGAATAAATGCTTATAAGTGTTCATCATTTTCTTCACTCTTATTTTCCAAATATCTGTCACATTCCCAGTGTTTTAGTCTCATTACATCGTTCTTATTTTATCAATATTGGCTCCGTGCCATCAGGTTTCATATCTTCCTATTTATTTCATCATAATCTTTTTGCTTTTCGTATCCAAGTTCATTATTAATCTTCATTTACGTACTTTCACCGAAGGACATCGTGCGCATGCCCCAATGTAACGAGATATCAATAATGGCTCCATGCCCACAATCAAATCGGCTCCATGCCATGACAATCAAATCGGCTTCTTGCCATCAGAATCAACTTTACAGACTTTAACCAAAAGACACATGCGTGCCCCAAATTATAGAATCTTTTCTTTGTTATTAGCTTTATGTCTTTTATTTTATTTTATTGTTGTTTTGTTTTTTTTTTCGTGCATTTCTTATGGATCAGTTTTAGTTCCTTGTCATCAGATTTCACATCATCAATTATGGATCAACATGAATTCGTATCTTCATATGTCAAATTTTGGTTCCATGCCGTTTCATTTCTTATTCTCATTCATGTTCACATCCATACTTCTATGTTCATGATTCATTTTTCAACGCCAAACCCCCATATTACATTGTTCTGAGTTTCACCGCCCATTATCTATGTACTTAATTCAATTTCCATCATAAGATTCATTCATACAATTCTACTCTATATTCATGATCATAATTTTAATGGTAGTTTATAACATCTCATTTGTTCACATCAATTCACCTAATTCGTTCCGACGTTTACAACTCGTACATAACAAATATCAAATTATTCATCAACATGCCTTCAACTTCCACGAACACGATCACGTTTCAAAATATTATATTTCATTTACATTCATTCCATTTTTTATCATAAATTTCAAGCATTAGTAAATCCGATTACACATACTTAATCTTGTGCATCTAATACCAATTTTACACACATAATCATAATTTCTCAAAGTCATGGTATACATGTAAAAGTTAATCAATCATAGTTCATAATTCATCAATTATGCTAAGCCATTTCCAAATCCAGAACCGAATTCCTTTTAACATGTTCATATTCATAATCATCATATTTTCAGTTTAAGCAGTAAATAACCATCAATATAATTTGAACTCTACAATCATGTCACTTATGAATCTTTAATTCTTGGAACTTCATTACATTTTCTATCAATTCATACTCTCAAGTTTTGTTCCAATCCTGTTTACAATATCCAAACGTTAGCCGATTTCGAGTTCAAGCTCTTAATTTCTCAAAAATGAATTCTCAAGTTAGATTCAATCTCAATCTCAAATTAAGCTCAATTCCAATCACGATTTCAAATTCGACTTTCGTAATTTCGTCAATTCAAGATTTCGACTCAAATCCAATTTTTAGCCTAAATCCTGTTTAATTCCAACACATAATCAAGAAGATGAGATAGAGTAGTCAGATTTCCTACCTCAGTCGGAGTGGAATCGAAATCCTCGACCATATACAAGTAGCGGCAAAAAAAATGACTCCAGTGATTGTTTGCTCCCACCAGTTCTCTTCCCCTTTCTATTTTGATAGCTCTCATTCGATACCTTAACTCAAAAAATTTTAACCAAAATTTCAAAACTCAATATACTTCTACTTTACTGATACATTTAAGGATTTAAGTCCATATAATACATGCAATTATCTTATTCACTATTCAGTCCACCATTTTAAATGACCAATACTCACTTTTATTCTATGATTCCGGCTCCAACACTGTACCATAGAACTACATTCATTTCGTGTTTTCATCACCTTTTCTTCTCATTAGTATCAGTTCAAACTTAATGTTAGCTAGCTTTTTGATTACCAAATACTTAGTTCAAGTTCAGTGTTATAAAAGTTCGGACAAAGTCTCCCCTGTTTTGCGTATTATTGCCAAATCAAAATCCATTAAATAAGAGGCCCACAATTCAAATATGTTGGGATAGGTATACTTAAAAGCCATGCTTTTACGTATTATCTGGGATCCTATGAATATTTATGAGATTCAATTGAGAAGATATGTATACTCGGATTCATATTTATTGCATTTATGATGTATGTATGTATTGTCCGTATATTGTGTCGAGTATTTGACTCGTCGCATGAAGCGGGGAAGATCGGGTCAAAAGTTCTGACACATATACAAGGGGCTCACAACCGCAATGGACCCGGACTGTCCATTGGTACGATTGTAGCACATTGTTATATTAGCTGGTCTTGGCTAGGTCGAAAGGATCGAATCCCGGTCTTGGGATTTGAGTTTCGAGCTCGATGTGTT